>CANNZV010003857.1:0-35241 GCA_947561585.1 Caprella mutica | reverse complement strand
ATGAGTTCCATTTTTTGTAAGTTACCCCCTCTATAAGAGAAATCACGTTACGAACTTTATAATTTATTCTACCAATTTGCTGTTCAAAAGAAATCATTGTTTATCTATATTTTAAATACGTTTCCTATAACCTTCACATCACCTCAATTATTGTAAGTTCATCCTAAGCGCTATTATACTATCCAAAATTAACTATTTCATTTTCACCACCTGCTGCCAGAACCAAAAAGAGCCGTTTTTTCTTGCAAACTTTCTAAATTTATCTACTGATTCGGTTCAGCCAGAGTGGATAGTTGATAACAATCGTATGTCAGACTACTTAGAAACTCTCGCTGCATTAACAATAGAAGTTTAGCAGCTTCTGTCGCTGTAATTTAGAAAGAAGTTTGAACTGGATTTATTACTTAAGTCATTCTTAAGTAAAGGCACAAGGAGCTATATTGCCAAAGTGACATCTTGATTAGAAATGCAATGATTGTTTGATTTACAAAAATCAATATATATTTTGTAACCAGAATCTTTTAAAACGTAGCAACAGGATTAAAATCCCATTTTGAGACAAGATTATCAAATGAATTTGATTACGGAAAGTTAATTGAATTCTCGATTATCCAACTAGAAACAAAATGATTAGATTACATGAAATTATCAGAGTGGAAAACACTTTCACTACGACAATAAATGATCAACAGATTAAAACCTTAGAATTTATTAGTAATGATGGTTGCATGAACATTGAAAATAATACTTCAATAAATTCATCGCTAAGTCCAGAATATTTTGACAATATTGTGAATTTGAAACTATTCAATTCAATCAAAATTCCCCAACATTCAATAACACTCTCACTTTTTGTAAGGCTATCAACAATTTTCACACTCAAATTATAATCATAAAATATTAACACTTCATCTATTGCGCTGGAAACAGAAATGGGATTCAAGAATGGGACTATATACACTTTTAATAAATCTACCCTTGACTCAGTTAGAATAACTATATCAGGCATAACAGAGAGAGAGAGAGAGAGAGACGATAGCCAACTTCAAAATTGATGAACATTCATACTAAAATCAATATTATTGAAATAAAGTATTTTTATCTCATTAGAGCCAAGCTATATATAGCAATTGTTGAACATCTTGAAACTTTAACCATAATAATATACTTCATAATCATTCCTGGTCATGGTTGATAGGTTATTTTTATAGCAAAATTTATTACAATTTTGGGTGGTAACAATTGCCATAATATTGAGACAATATTCCAGGAGAAATTTTTGCTACCTGTGGCAATACCTGATTAAATCAGTCACAAAAGATATAACCTCTTCCTTTGCATCTAAGCGGATATGCTATATTTTCTGAGTTACAAAAACTCTTCACCAATCTTTAAGTGATACATGCACTCGGCACTATAACCTTCACCTTTTTTATGGAGAGTGAAAAGGTACTTCTATTTTATTTCGCCGAAGGTAATGGCAGATCGTCACGGATGCTTTATATACTATCTTTTTTTTAGTTCTTAGATCGTTCATCTAACTGTCCTCGTGGTGCAGTAAAAGTCTCAAGTATTCTATAAACTTCATGAGAAAAATTCTTACACTTTGAATTTTTATATCTCTGCTGTTAGAGAATGGCTTGGATAGTCATCTATTTGAAGGGAACAGGAAAAACTTCCTCTTCGGACAAATGTCACTTTCGGACAAAGCCTCCTCCTGACAAAAGATCCCACAGGATATAATTCCCTCTGGACAAAATCCCCCTCCAGACAGATCCCCTTTCCGGACAAAAGCCCCCTCCTGACAAAATCTATCTCTAGACAAAATCCCCCTCCAGACAAAATCACCTTCTGGAATAAGTTTAGAAGGCATGTTGTTTACATCAAAGTATCAAGAAGGTGCTGACTTTTCAGTTAAGATGCACATTATAGCAGCATTATATTTTGTTTTTCCTGACGATATTGAAACTTTTTTTTACACGTTATCTGATCTAATTCCAGAAAGAGGAATTCAGATATTGAATTATTTTGAGGATGTTCATATTGGGAGGCAATATCGTAAAACACGTCATCCTCCAACATTCCAAGTATCATAGTGGAACACCTACTGCAGAACTAATGATCATCTTCCTCAAACTATTAACATCGTCGAAGTTTGGCACAGAAGGTTTTCCTCATTGTGTGGTTGTTCACATCCACATATTTGGAAGCTCTTTAACTTACTTAAAACAGGAATTAGATTTCAGGACTGCCGGGTGGTTCAACATAGCTCTGGTCATGAGCCTCAACCACACAGAAAAAAGCTAATAAAGAAGGTTGCTGCCCAATATGAAAAATATTCCTACCAACTTAATTAAGAATTTAAATGCCTTTCCTGTATTTTAAGTTGAACTGTATCAAATATTTTATCATGAATTATTTAATGTTTTGATATTTAACTCCTGATACTCCACTATATTATTTGAAACCAAAATTTGATACTACCTATAGCTACTGTTGACTACATTCATTCTCTACAAAAATTCTACTTTCTTTATATTTGTAACAAGCTATAGAGGAGCGATAAAAAAACGGTCAACCTCTATAACTATATGTCTAGTTTTTTTTTGTTCAATTTTTCTGTACCTTATTTTTATTATCAATATTAAATTTTATTATATATATATTTTTGTTATTATTACTATAATATCTATTTGTGTCCTCTATTCCATGTGTGTTCTCTATTCGTGTGCATCACTTAGTCTTATGTGTGTCCCATTGATCCTATGTGTCTTGTGTCCTCTTCGTCCTATGTGTCCTCTTAGTCCTATGTGTCCTCTTGGTCTTGGACCAAGAGGACACATAGGATCAAGTGGACACATAGGACCAAGAGTGCACATAGGACTAAGAGGACACATAGGACGAAGAGGACACATAGGACCAAGAGGACACATAGGATTGAAAGGACACATATAAACAACAAGACACATAGGATCAATGGGACACACATAAGAATAAGTAATGCACACGAATAGAGAACACACATGGAATAGAGGACACAAATAGATATTATAGTAATAACAACAAAAATATATAAATAATAAAATTTAATATTGATAATAATAATAAGGTACAGAAAAATTGAACAAAAACAAACTAGACATATAGTTATAGAGGTTGACCGTTTTTTATCGCTCCTCTATAGCTTGTTACAAATATAAAGAAAGTAGAATTTTTGTAGAGAATGAATGTTGTCAACAGTAGCTATAGGTAGTATCAAATTTTGGTTTCATATTTCGATTTTTAATAGATTAATTAATAATAATAAACAAAAAGAAAGATAGCTGAAATAGAAAGACGGTATCCAACATACAACTATTGGTCATAAAATTCATTGTCAGGTCGAAGTTTTCCACCTTTCTCCTGATGATGAATAGAAATCTTTCTATGCGAAAGCTTGAAACCTGATAAAACCTTCGACGTTGAGTTTAAATAACCTCATAATAAGAACAGTTTCTGTAAATATTTAACTGTTCAATAGGCACTTTAATTATTGTTATATTGTAATAATACAATGCAAATTATATATTACACATTGCCAAATTATATTTTTATTTCCTTATGTTAAACATGGGCATGAATTAATTAACGATATTACTATATCATTGTTACCCTGAAAAATCAGTGAGACAGTTTCAAATAAAAATTAACAAAATAAACTGCGAATCTTCATTAGTAAATTATTTAAATTAAATTATTAAACGATTTATATGATAATTCCTAACTTTAAAATTATGAGATTATCTTTAAATGATATAAAGAACCAAGGGGGATTTTTTCCGGAGGGGGATTTTATCCTGATAGGGTATTTGTCCGGAGGGGGTATTTGTCCAAAGAGGGTATTTGTTCGGAGTGGGAATTTGTCCGTAGGGGGATTTTGTCCGGAGTTGGATTTTGTCCGGAGGAGTGTTTTGTCCAGAGTGTGATTTTGTCCTAGTCCCCTATTTGAACCCTAAGTTGAAGGTCAAATATGGTAAAGGGAATATTTAACATTTTGAGGATTTTCCTTATGCATATCGGATAAAAGATATATCTACCACTCACACCCTTTGCCCACCATTAATCACGCTTACACAATCTTTATCTCACGGGAAGTACAAGATTTATTGGAAGATAGATGTTTCAATAAATATGCTACATAGTTCCTTTACCATGTATGGTCTCCAATTATTATCTTATGATTGAAAATAATATTAACGGAAAAATCCAACATCCTATGAATGAGACAGTCAGTCAAGTTAAAAATTATTTTATCCTAAGGTAATTTTTAAAGAATGGGAGGGAGGAACTGAGATTAGTTCTGTTTTACTCTCACTACAAATTTTAATGCTAATTGAGTGAGGTAAAATAGAAGTCATACATTGAGTGAGGTAAAATAGAAGTCATACATTGAGTGACATAAAATAGAAGTCAAACATTGAGTGACATAAAATAGAAGTCATACATTGAGTGACATAAAATAGAAGTCATACATTGAGTGACATAAAATAGAAGTCACACATCGAGTGACATAAAATATTAGTCACAAAGTTAATGACATAAAATAGAAGTCATACATTGTTTGGCATAAAATAGAAATCACACTTGTACAATTGTACATGATCCACCAAGGCAATAAATTAGAATGTTATCAGCACAGTGTCGTAAGGAGGTGGAAGCTATTAATGAAAACAAGAGGCGGTATATAGCATCTGATGCTGTCTGCAGAATTAGTCCAATCATCCTTCACTGCAATTTATTGACTCATTGACAGTCTTAGAATTGGACTAAGAAGCTACATGAACAAAATGTCGAGAGAAAGTAAAAGATGGAAATATTACAGTCTATTCTATCTTTAGTGATCAATCGATAGACTAAAACTGAGATTAAATTAGATTTAGGCTAACGAAAAGTATAATAAATATTAAATGGGTATACAATCGAAGTGCTGATAGAATACTACAGACAAAAACTGAAATAGCGTATTTGAAAATTCATTCTCCTCAATTCAATTATCTTTAAAAACTTCGTTTCTAAATACATTTTAATCAAACAGAACATCAATCAGTAGAAACCGGTCATGCTATTTGTTCATCAGTAAACAACAATAATGTGATTCAAAAGAATAACTCCTTGCTATTAAAGTAACTGAATAATTCCCTGATCTAAATCAATGTGGTTACTGTTCATTGGTCCTACGCCACATTAGTCCTACGAAACATTAGTTCGAGACCCCATTAGTCCGACACCCCATAATACAAAACGCCATAAATCCCACACTTTTGTATTACTATTCTATTACTGTTTTACTATCAATTATATGCATATCGTGGGGTCCTTAATAAATCACGGAGTGTACAGTACAATAAACTAGCGGACAGGACAAACTACATTGAATGATGAAATCGAATGAATGATTGCATCAAACAAATTAATATCAGAAATAAAGTTAAATGAGAGAGCGATATATAATTTAAAAAAAAATGAAGGGAAAAAATTATAATATTTTTTGGATTACTATTACTTGAGTATACATATTTAATAATAATTGTATTTTAATCAAAAAATAAAATGAGAAATAACACAGAAAGAACAAATGCGTTGTCGGACCAATGAGGAGTCGGACTAATAGGGCGTCAGACTAACGAGAAGTCCCCAATAAAAGTTATACTTATTAAACCGTTATTTTAAGTAATCATAGTTTACAAATGATAAATTATTTTCAAATGGGCTACTTTTATTCGATGTTGAAGGTATTTCAGGTTTCAAGGTGTTAATTTTTGTTTATCAAAGTTAATTTAAGTGTAATTTTTACTCCATCTTAAGTTGACCAGAGTATCGAGCTATCAAGTTTAAGGTTGAGCTTGAATAACACTCTCGAAGATATGGAAGTCCCGTTCATAAGTGGAAATTCAGTGGGAATATTTTCAATCAATTAATTATATCCTTTACCGAAGCTTTTTTTAAATATATATAAAGGCAGATCCTGATTTAAGTCATAAATCATACCTCACATTAAAGCCCATACTATACTGGCAATTCCACCGCCGCGGTGCTTCTGCTTTGCTACTGCTTCTTAAAATCCAAAGTATACTAGGCGGTGAGAACGCGGCGTTACTTCCTCGTTCTCACCGCTTGCAAAGTATTTGGGCAGTGAAAACGCGCCAGATACGTTTTGCAGTGTTTTTTGCTTTACGTATATACAGTGTTTTAAACATCAATTGGCATTAGGGTCGGGAGGGGCGAATCTTGCGCACTAAAAACTTTTGGGTTTTGCAACTTAGTTTTTGCAGATAGACGAATAATATTTGACATGAAGAAACGCAATAAGGCCTTCTATACACCATCCAAAGGACAAAAAATTAGCATTTGTATAATCTAAGTTATTGACGAAAGTAGTGCGCAATTGAAATTGTCCTTGATGGGGCGATTCTTGCGCGCGAGAGGGGCGAATATCTGCGCACCCCATTAATTCCTTTCCATAGTGAAAAATAGCACTATTGAGTGTCTAGATACTTACTATAAAATAATTCCAATGTGTTTAAAAGCATAAACAATCACATGGTTCAAATTCAAAACTTGAGACAAGCTTTTTTCGACCTGTTTACGTAAAGTTTGTAGAATGTATGTGTGACGTCATGAATGTTGCTTTCTATTCAGGATTAATTTATGCTTGTAATATTAGTTTATCCGAAGTATGACACTATTATATTTACTTATTATGTAACTATAAATATAATAAATAACTAGATGACGAGCACTCATAGAGCGCATACTTTTGCCACCGCTTATAAATGACCTTGACATTTAACCTGTTCACTCCCAAAATATAAACAAATGATTCCTGAATATTGAAGCATCGTCCCGCCCAATTTCAGACAATTTGGTTGAATTCTTTTGTGTTATAAATGACCTTGACCTTTATCTTTACCTGATTGCTCCCAAAATCTAATAAATTGGTTCCTGCCTGGAGAATTACCAACCGTCGACCAAATTTCAGTTACTTTGATTGAATACATTTTGCGTTATAAATCAACTTGACCTTTAACTTGACCGCTTCCAAAAACTTACCAAACCGTTCCTAGATATTGACCAATCGTCCAATCAAATTTCAGACAAATTGATTGAAAACTTTTTGAATTATTGAGTTATAAATGACCTTGAGCTTTGACCGGATAGCTCCCAAAATTTTACCAGATGATTCCTGGAGATTAGTCAATCGATCGTCTTACCAAATTCAAAGTAATTTGATCGGAGACTTATCGAGTTATGTGAGCAACAAGATGACAAACAAAAATATGTCGCCCAAAAGATAACCTTACGCAATCTATGAAAGTAATAATTCTTTTTAGATGTCAAATATAGCATATATAACCAATTTAGAATACATATCTAAAACGTTATTCAAAATACTGTTACACTTAGATATTTTCACTTTATGTCTCTGAAATTACGATAATAAGAATATAGAATCAAATGGGTTTTTCGTACATCTATTAGGTTACGTGGAATATACACTTGCCATTGTAAGGTCGGGGAGATACCCAAGCCAAGAGAGGGTCCATATGTACTGAATCACCTAGACCTAAAGTTAAGTCATTGAACTCTAGCTTCCAGTCTTCCAAATCTTTCAAGAAAGGTAAAAATGTATCAGAATTTGAGAGTATAATGATACTATGAAGGTAGTAAAATTTCATCCAGAGTTCTGTCCATAGTCTTGTAATAGGTAGAACATTCCACAACAATATTATGAGGTCATGTTTCTGGGCTAAGACCAGATCGTCGGCAAGTATTATTGTTTTACTGTTTTAGGACCAAAGGTATTACTGTTTTAGGACCAAATGTTCCCAGGATAGAAGAAGAAGTTTCAATCGGGTTATTTACAATAGCTTTTGACATTCTCTTTCAAAGAGGAAGAGTTCTTTGGTCTGTCTACAAGAAGGTAGGTTGACCCACCTAATTCCTTTAGTGTTTTTCAAGAACCAACGGTTCAGGTTCTGCGCCAGAAGATCTCTGCTACGTCCCTTTCTATGATATCATCAGTTTCGTTGTCAATAGTACCAACGTGAGCCTTAATAGTTATTCACAGAAATGGATTATTGTGGTTATTCACAGGTGCCCCAGTGACCACAGAACGTCCACACTATGATTTACCCGTGTGGCTCCTCGTCCTCAAACAAGAAACGGCCTTTTAGGCCACTATGCTTTTTCAATAGATTTCATTCAGAAATCTATTGGGTTGAAATATGGCGCTGAAGACGCCAAATTTATTTGCGACAGAATCTTGGCAATTGACGTGATCACCACTCATGTGTCTGGTTTAAGTAGTAAAATAGTTCACCATCTTGTTGGAAGATAAATGATAAACATCAATCCAATAGCTGGAACCACAATACTGTTAAAAGAGGATTGATCTTAGGCCGTTCTCCACGAAAATCAGAGGAGATTCCCAAGTTTTCGAGATAGGGGAAATCTTGGATATCTTCTGATCATGAATATTGAATTGGGTTGGCTTCAATAATGAAGAGTTCCTCGTTGAAAAAATCTATTTCATACCTTGTCGTGTCCGCTTTAAGCTCTCTGAGAAGGACCTTTGTTCTCTCAAGTCTCTTTTGCTTTTTAAGAAGTGTGAGGACTTAGTGTTCTCTCATTTTGTAGGAAGACAACTGAAGATCCTTCGTGATGATGGTTCTATCTAATTGAAGTCTGGATCACATTCATGTATTTAGCTATATTTTGAATTTTTTCAAGAATTTCTTCGAGTCTTCAATATTGCACAAACATTCTTACCCATTTTCTTTATTATAACAAGTAATCCCACTTCTACACTTCTAGGACAATCCTCAGAAGTGACAAGGTCAACGAAGCTACTATTCACAACATGGTGCAATGTCGATTTGCAACTTTTAAAAGCATAATGATATCAGAGTTGGATTTCCCTGTACGATGGTTTAACCCTGTCATTTTAGACCTGATATTTTCGATTTTATTAAAAAGAACCGAATAATAAGATTATATAACTATACTTAATAAAAAGCAAATGATAAACATGTATAGTGATGTTTGATATGTTTAACTATAAATTTCATAGAAAAGACTTATTAATGAGTTTAAATTCACCCTGATTTACAATTTCATATTTCGACCTATTATCTGAAGTATATGTGGAATGTGTATGTTTTTTAGTTAAAAGTGAAGATATACACATATAAAGCATAATAATAGGGATTAAAAACTGTTTCATGGCCTAAAAATAAATTTCTATAGTGCGCAATATTCGCCCCGCCATGCAAAATATGGTGGGGCGAATAGTTGCGCACGGAAAAACTCCGCTAAATAAAAAATTGGAAAGTCTAGAACCTTGTAATTTTAACTGAGGCAACTAAAGTCAATGATCATCATGGACTAAAAACTTCAGGTTATTATCTGGGATAGAAATTTTTTTATGACAAATTAATTTTTTAGGATAATTCGGTAAAATGAATTTTCGACTAGGTACTTTTCATATGGTCTCAAATGTGATTTATTTCAACTATGAATAAATGCCTGTAAGCTGTTTTAATTGTATACTGAGTTACTACATATTTGAGCCGGTCTATGACTATTTTTGTTATTGGGCTAGCACATTCATAGCCCTTTAAACATGTGGTGCGCAAGATTCGCCCCGTGTGCTGCTGCGCGAGATTCGCCCCTCTCGACCCTACAGCTTATTGAAAAAAAATGTTAGGGATATAGGCTATGCAAGTGAATGATTCTTCTAAATTTGCTATTTCAAATTGGTAATTTGCTATTACCTATTTGAGTTTTAGTTATCTGTTGCAAAAATTCCGCTGTTATTCTAAAAATAATAAATTTACAACACTATTCAGTTACAGGTATATATTGACTGAAAATATCTGAAAGTATGCTCATCGCTCTATAAGATTAAGAATTGTTTTAATTATTCTATAAGCTCATTTCTAAAGCAATAAAAAAAGCTAACTTTTAGCTTTTTTAAAAAGCTAACTTAAAACTTTTATAAAAAGCTAACTTTAAGCTTTTATGAAAGCTAACTTTTTATAAAAAGATAAATTTTAGCATTTATAAGTAGCTAATTTTTAGCTTTTTATAAAAAGATAACTTTAAGCTTTTATAAAAACTAATTTTTTAAAAAAGCTAACTTTTAGAGCAGCGGAATGTTTGTTTTTTGGCGTGAACTGTGATCAACAAAAAACCGAACATGTTCAAATTATACAAAAACGAATTAGGTCTATACGAGATTATATATCAATATATTGAAACAATGAAGGAATGTGAATATTTACCAACAGAAAAATATAATTTTCGCATTAGGAGATATGAGGAAAGTACACTAGATATTTAAAACTAGTGTACCTCCCCCGTTATAAATGACAGGGTATCAATAGAAATTGAATGTTGATTCAAAATTTTTGGGGAATCAATAGTAAAAGAAAAAATATATATAATTTAAAAAATATATGTTAAAAAATGTAGCTAAATAAAAAATAGGTATCTGAATAAAAATTTATGTAAATAAATATATATGTATATAGAAAATTATGTAAATAAAAATTTATATTAAGAATTAAATATAAAAAATATATACATATATTTTTTTTAAATATTAGTTGTATTTGGATATCTTATACTTTAAACTGGTCTATGTATGTGCTTATACTTTGACTGCCGCGGTGAAACTGCCCAGTATACTTTGAAAGCGGTGCTACTGCGGCGGTGGTAACGCGTACAGATGCGGTACCATCACTTAGCTCCGTAGCAAAGCAGACTGCCAAGGCGGTAGCACCGCCAGTATACTATACAACTTTGTTTTTCCATTCATTTAACCGTGATTAATTGAAGATGCGTAAACAGGGCAGTAGCACTGCGGCAGTGGAACTGCCAGTATAGTATGGGCCTAACTTGGAAATGAAACTTAAAGCGCGGGAGATCCCTGTTCAATTTTGGCATTGCAACTCTAATCTTTTCGCTATCTTAAAACAACAATCATAAAACGTTTGCATTGTACACTGGTACAATATACCATATTCTGTATGGTTCCTTCAATGTAAAAACAATTGTTTAAAAGAAATTTTCCAGTACAACTGATGTTAATAAGTTCAGGGTCGACTCCACTTTAAAAAATCGGGATCTACTTAAAGCGGGTCAGCCTGTATAAAATACAAATTGACAATAAATTCAACTTATGGTGGAGTGATTTGTATATAAACACATATATATAAATTCGTTATACCGCATGAACGTTATTACTCAAAACCTAGATTATTCTATCTGAAAAACTGTTACAGATATATTGAATGTAAGTCTACAGTGATTACTAAATAATATATTTCAGTTACTCTTTCAATTTAAAAAAATGTTATTCATGTCATTACAACATAGTAGAATAACATGAAAATAAAAATTGCAAATATAAAATGGGATTATATATAAATATATTGAATATGATATAAAGAGCTAATAAATACGAAAAAATATAAAAATAATAAACTATTAAAATTACCCTATATCGTTGTCAATTGTTCATTAAACAAAAAATGGATGAAATATGTAATTTAGATTGAATAATTTCTATAATTCCTTGATCTTTCAAAGGAATAAATAATTGCCTTTCTTCAGATCTCTATCTTATAATTTTATGTAAGATAATAATCACTAACAGGTATTGTGATTGGATTTATCTTGAATAAATATTTGCATTAAACAAATAGGATCTTGATTGTCTAATTAAATTTAATATCCATATTATACATATTAATTAGTGAATTATCTTTCGCATGCATACTATCATGTTAACTCACATTTATTGCTATAATAATCTAAAAAAATCTGCTACTCACATATCAGGTGCAATTTTATGCATTTTTTTAACTACGAAGTCTTTTGGGCAATTCCAATCTTACTTTATACCGCATTATTCTAATGAGAGGGAATGCATTGGGACTAGGAATGGGAATGACGTTACAGTCCTTTGGAATTACGTTGAAATGCAGCAATTGGAAGCAGTATTGAGTAATAGAAATGGTTATAATGGTACGATATATGTATATTATTTTATTTTTATTCCTTTGTGAGTTTTACTAAGGTGAGAAATATTCATTTATTTGATAAGGAGAAATGGAGAATAAAAATTAATTATCAATAATAATAATTTTGTATACTAATCAATAAACTAATCAAATAGAGTCATCTCTTACCAACCTATAACAATGTTTTACTTTAACAAATATTTTACTTCACTGTTGTAAAATTTAAAACACTTAATTTACAATGTGGTAAATTCACCGCAACTCAATTCACCACGTGGTAAATAAAACGCAAAACAATTAATTGAAAATAATAAGAATGTTTTGGAATGTATATGTAATGAATTAGTTAATGCTATTTATTTTTATAGCAATTGTTTTTCTGTTTTAATCATAATAATTAACCTATGGCAATTCGAATCATTGAGACTTGAATTCAGAGCTTAACTTTTTAAGCATCAGTACCTAACTAGACCTGATAGGTGATACAGTTTCCAGGTGAAGCCAGCAATACGTTACAGGTGAATATAATTAATTTATATGGTTATATTGTTTATTTGAATATATGATGCTTAATTAGTTTGCTCTGAAAATATATTAAGTTGTTGTTATTTATTTTCTAGGAAAAAACACAAACCCCCTAAGCTCTCAGTATATTACTACTTCTCTGTATCTCTGTGCCCTATAGTGTCGGTGTAAATTTAAAACTTTAGATTCCTAATTAGCTATGAAAATTTAGCTAGATTCTTTTTCTAAATAAATTGTGTTGTTAATTCAATTGCTTTTCACTCATTCCCACCTCATAGAGCCCATAAGTCATTACAATGGTGGCCAGTATAAATTGAGGTGGTGAATTGAAGGCAAAAATTTAAGTGAAATAAACTTTTAAAAGTGCAAACATGAAAACTGAAAGTGACTTTATTATCGATGGAAAAGAATTAGGATATGATGGGCAAAGATTAATTGATTACACGAGATACAGAGTTAAACAGGAGCAGGATCAAAGAGAAGCTGACAAGTTATATGGAAAGGAGCTTAGGGAGGTAGAGACAAAAAAGGCCGAAAATGAAGCACGAAAAATAGAGGCAGAGCTAGAACTGACACGACTTAGGATTGCCAACCCCAATGTTCAGATGGTACAGGTTGGGATTGGATCAAATCAAGGTGCAACGAGTCAAATTAAACTGGCTCAATACCAAGATGGCAGTGACATTTCTGTGTACCTGAACACATTCGAAAGAGTGAGGCATTCTAACAACTGGTCAGAAAGAACTGCAGTGTCTGCCCTGTTCAATGGATTTGCTGGAACTAGTGTGAGTCTCTACTTAGATAAAGTTCCTAATGACATTAGTTACGACCAATTGAAAGACCACTTTATCAAGTGCTTTGGACCATCTATTTATAATTACTTTTATAAATTTAGAAATGCCAAGCAGGAAGGTGAATCTTTTCGACAATTTGTAATGAACATTCAGGATTACTTTAATAATATTGTTAAGATTGCTGATATAGAAGATAGAGACCATTTGATTAACTTGATCGTAAAAGATCAAATATTAAGGTAAGTTGATCGTAATTTATGTGAACATTCAAAAGAAAAGAATATATTTCGAAGTAGCTTAGATGAGGTCATAGATTTAGGAGACAACTTTCAATCTGTTCATGGTAGACCTGAAAAATCTAAATTTAAATATAGGTCAGATAATTTTGCTAAGAAAACTAGTTACGATAATGACAATCTAACTAATAATGCTAATTCTGGACGACCTAACGTGAATATAGAGAAAAGGACTAACTATGTGTGTTTCAGATGTAATGAAAGTGGTCATGTGGCTAAGTATTGCAAGAAAAATTTTGCTAGTTATGTGAATGCAGGTAGAAAATTCCCTAAAAATACTAAACTGAATTCTAAACCTAGTATTGATGTTAGTGTGGCAATGAAGAGTAGTTGTGAGTATAGTAAAAGGTTACCAGTTGTGTTTGGGACAGTGAATGGTAAAAAGATTAAAGTTTTAAGAGACACTGGTTGTACGGCTGTGATTGTGAAGAAGTCTCTTGTTCCTAAGGAAAATTTAATAAATTCTTCATCTGTTTTAAATTTTGCTGATATGCGTTCAGTCAAAGCCCCTAAGGCTATTATTGATTTGAAATGTCCTTTATTTAATGGTAAAACCGAGGCAGTATGTTTGGATGATTTACCCTTTGATGTTCTTCTCGGTAATATAGAAAATGCTTCTTGTGCTTGTAAAATTACTGAAGAGTGTACTTTCAATGATTATAACTCTGTTTGTGCTGTTGAAACTAGAAGTAGTAAAATTAAGTATACAAAACCACTTAAAGAAACTAAAATCAGTGGAGAATAAAAATTAATTATCAATAATAATAATTTTGTATACTAATCAATAAACTAATCAAATAGAGTCATCTCTTACCAACCTATAACAATGTTTTACTTTAACAAATATTTTACTTCACTGTTGTAAAATTTAAAACACTTAATTTACAATGTGGTAAATTCACCGCAACTCAATTCACCACGTGGTAAATAAAACGCAAAACAATTAATTGAAAATAATAAGAATGTTTTGGACTGTATATAGTACATAAAATGTATAAAGTATTTGAATACCTTCACTACCAATTATATTCTTACCATTTAATGTAGGGTCGGGAGGGGTGAATCTTGCGCACTAAAAACTTTTGGGTTTTGCAACTTAGTTTTTGCAGATAGACAAATAATATTTGACATGAAGAACCGCAATAAGGCCTTTTATACACCATCCAAAGGACAAAAAATTAGCATTTGTATAATCTGAGTTATTGACGAAAGTAGTGCGCAATTGAAATTGTCCTTGATGGGGCGATTCTTGCGCGCGAGAGGGGCGAATATCTGCGCACCCTTTAATTCCTTTCCATAGTGGAAAATAGCACTATTGAGTGTCTAGATACTTACTATAAAAATAATTCCAATGTGTTTAAAGCATAAACAATCATATGATTCAAATTCAAAACTTGAGACAAACTTTTTTCGACCTGTTTACGTAAAGTTTGTAGAATGTATGTGTGACGTCATGAATGTTGCTTTCTATTCAGGATTAATTTATGCTTGTAATATTAGTTTATCTGAAGTATGACACTATTATATTTACTTTTTATGTAACTATAAATATAATAAATAACTAGATGACGGGCACTCATAGAGCGCATACTTTTGCCACCGCTTATAAATGACCTTGACCTTTAACCTGTTCACTCCCAAAATATAAACAAATGATTGATGAATATTGAACCAACGTCCCGCCCAATTTCAGACAATTTGGTTGAATTCTTTTGTGTTATAAATGACCTTGACTTTTATTTTTACCTGATTGCTCACAAAATCTAATAAATTGGTTCCTGCCTGGATAATTACCAACCGTCGACCAAATTTCAGTTACTTTGATTGAATACATTTTGCGTTATAAATCAACTTGACCTTTAACCTGACCGTTTCCAAAAACTTACCAAACCGTTCCTAGATATTGACCAATCGTCCATTCAAATTTCAGACAAATTGATTGAAAACTTTTTGAATTATTGAGTTATAAATGACCTTGAGCTTTGACCGGATAGCTCCCAAAATTTTACCAGATGGTTCCTGGAGATTAGTCAATCGATCGTCTTACCAAATTCAAAGTAATTTGATCGAAGACTTTTTGAGTTATGTGAGCAACAAGATGACAAGCAAAAATATGTCGCCCAAAAGATAACCTTACGCAATCTATGAAAGGAATAATTCTTTTTAGATGTCAAATATAGCATATATTACCAATTTAGCATAAATATCTAAAACGTTATACAAAATACTGTTACACTTAGACATTTTCACTTTATGTCTCTGAAATTACAATAATAAGAATATAGAAGCAAATTGGTTTTTCGTACATCTATTAGGTTACGTGGAATATTCACTTGCCATTGTAAGGTCAGGGAGACCCCCAGGACAAGAGAGGGTCCATATGTACTGAATCCTCTAGACCTAAAGGTTAGTCGTTGAACTCTAGCTTCCAGTCTTTCAATTCTTTCAAGAAAGGTAAAAATGTATCAGAATTTGAGAGTATAATGATACTATGAAGGTAGTAAAATTTCATCCAGAGTTCTGTCCCTAGTCTTGTAAGAGGTAGAACATTCCACAACAATATTATGAGGTCATGTTTCTGGGCGAAGATCAGATCGTCGGCAAGTATTATTGTTTTACTGTTTTAGGACCAAAGGTATTACTGTTTTAGGACCAAATGTTCCCAGGATAGAAGAAGAAGTTTAAATCGGGTTATTAGCAATAGCTTTTGACATTCTCTTTCAAAGAGGAAGAGTTCTTTGGTCTGTCTACAAGAAGGTAGGTTGACCCACCTAATTCCTTTGGTGTTTTTCAAAGACCAACGGTTCTGGTTCTGCGCCAGAAGATCTCTGCTACGTCCTTTTCTATGAAATCATCAGTTTCGTTGTCAATAGTACCAACGTGAGCCTTAATAGTTATTCACAGAAGTGGATTATTGTGGTTATTCACAGGTACCCCAGTTACCACAGTACGTCCACACTATGATTTACCCGTGTGGCTCCTCGTCCTCAAACAAGGAACAGCCTTTTAGGCCACTATGCTGTTTCAATAGATTTCATTCAGAAATCTATTGGGTTGAAATATGGCGCTGAAGACGCCAAATTTCTTTGCGACAGAATCTTGTCAATTGACGTGATCACCACTCATGTGTCTTGTTTAAGTAGTAAAAAAGTTCACCATCTTGTTGGAAGATAAATGATTGATTTTTTGTTCATCAATCCAATAGCTGGAACCACAATACTGTTAAAAGAGGATTGATCTTAGGCCGTTCTCCACGAAAATCAGAGGAGACTCCCAAGTTTTCGAGATGGGGAAAATCTTGGATATCTTCTGATCATGAATATTGAATTGGGTTGGCTTCAATAATGAAGAGTTTCTCGTTAAAAAAAATCTATTTCATACCTTTTCGTGTCCGCTTTAAGCTCTCTGAGAAGGACCTTTGTTCTCTCAAGTCTCTTTTGCTTTTTAAGAAGTGTGAGGACTTAGTGTTCTCTCATTTTGTAGGGAGACAACTGAAGATCCTTCGTGATGATGGTTCTAATTGAAGTCTGTATCACATTAATGTATTTAGCTATATTTTGAATTTTTTCAAGTATTTCTTCGAGTCTTCAATATTGCACAAACATTTTAGCCATTTTCTTTATAATACAAGTACTCCCATTTCTACACTTCTAGGACAATCCTCAGAAGTGACAAGGTCAACGAAGCTACTATACACAACATGGTGCAATATCGATTTGCAACTTTTAAAGGTCCCCTCCGAGCAAATTATTTTATTGCTCGAACCAACGAGGCTAATGTTTCTTATCATTTTACTGCAAACCCCATAAAATTTGATTGCATATTTTTAATTTTATATGCCTTTAAAGATTTTTATAATCCAAACTCTACAAAACCTACTTTACTTCCGACTTTCTAATTTTCAGTCAGAAGAAGAAGAATGTACACCATATGTTTTGATTGCCAACCAGGTATTTGGTTTAATAATTCTATTTATTATTCGTTTGAAGGTTCAAATTTGGATAAACTTATTAGAGAACGTTCATATACTATTAGAAACAATTAATATCTTAAAAGAAGGCCAAAAACGCATTGTTTGTTTAAAAATCTAAATTTGAAATCAAAACAAAGAGTGTACAATCTTCTTTCTCAGCGTCAGGTTGGAGATTCGCTCGATTGTTGATCATAGAGTATTAAAAAACTTTAAAAGCAAATAATAAAATATATACTGAACCGAATTGTATGCAGTTTACGGAATAATGATCGTATACCTTAGTTCTATAATATTATGTAATAAACTCATTTTCTTCCTAGAGCCTGGAGAGGACCTTCAAAAGCATAATGATATCAGTATTGGATTCCCTGTACGATGGTTTAACACTGTCATTTTAGACCTGATATTTTCGATTTTATTAAAAAGAACCGAATAATAAGATTATATAACTATACTTAATGAAAAAGCAAATGATAAACATGTATAGTGATGTTTGATATGTTTAACTATAAATTCACAGAAAAGACTTATTAATGACTTTAAATTCACCCTGATTTACAATTTCATATTTCGACCTATTATCTGAAATATATGTGGAATGTGTATGTTTTTAGTTAAAAGTGAAGAAATACACATATAGAGCATAATATTAGGCATTAAAAACTGTTTCATGGCCTAAAAATAAATTTCTATAGTGCGCAATATTCGCCCCGCCATGCAAAATATGGTGGGGCGAATAGTTGCGCACGGAAAAACTCCGCTAACTAAAAAATTAGAAAGTCTAGAACCTTGTAATTTTAACTGAGGCAACTAAAGTCAATGATCATCATGCACTAAAAACTTCAGGTCATTATCTGAGATAGAAATTTTTTTATGACAAATTTATTTTTTAGGGTAATTCGGCAAGATGAATTTTCGACTAGGTACTTTTCATATGGTCTCAAATGTGATTTATTTCAACTATGAATAAATGCCTGTAAGCTGTTTTAATTTTATACTGAGTTACTACATATTTGAGCCGGTCTATGACTATTTTTGTTATTGGGCTAGCACATTCATAGCCCTTTAAACATGTGGTGCGCAAGATTCGCCCCGTGTGCTGCTGCGCGAGATTCGCCCCTCCCGACCCTACTAAATTCTAATGAATATCAACACATATAACTTAAATTGAAATTTATCGTGCGGTGAATCTATTGTGCATTGAACATTTCAGCGGTGGGGCTAGAGGGGGAACTTACCTCTAATCATAAAAAAACATCCCCTTGCTTAACTTCAACACACAAATAACAGTCGCATCTCTTAGCAACATTTGTGTTCGTTCTTGTGTTCTCCAGTCATTAGTTTGGCGAAACAACATCTCCGGAACACGTCTGCAAACTCTCTACTGCTTGTTAATTGACTACCAGACGGTAATACTCTGGTTAACTATCGCTACAAGGGACTGACAGCATTGCAGACATTGACGAATTTAGTCCACAAGAAACTGTGAATTGAACATAGGTTTAATGAATGGGGCTAAGACTGTTCAAAAGATTGAAAAAATTGTTATTTCGGATAATTCTTATGACAAAAACACAGCATAAATAACTCAGAAAAATGAATGTTAGATAATATAAGTCCATGTTTTATTTTATCATTTTACTACTAATTTTTTCATCGTAAAATGTAATAATTAATAGAAATAGCTACGTTTCAAATAAGGGTGAAATCCCATTCTTTTTCGAATTAAATCATTCATTGTGATTCGTAAAATTTAATTTATTGCATTACACTAATTCACTTACATCATTTACTATGTTACACAAAAAACATTCATAATGAAAAAAAAAAGAATATGACCTACTGTGATAATTATTCAATTATTTACTACCAAACTTACCAGAAAAACTCCATCTCAAATAATATAATGACGAGTTTGTTTCTCAAGTTGAGTCTGTGTGAAGTTTCAAAACTTGATTTGGTTATCATTTTAAGATCTTCTCGAAACTGGAACAAATGTTTCATAAGAAAAATAAGAAGGAGGGAATAAGACAGACAGTCTGGAAGTAGAACGTAACCACTTTTAGTTAATATCTTCGCACACATGTTTATTTAATTTTGGTCCAGATAACGCTTTGTTATTGAGCCATCCTTCTGTATTACCCTCAATAAGTGAGGGGTAACATTTCCCTAACAATGAGGGGTAAAATTTCATTCACAATGATGGGTAACAATTCCCTCTCAATAAGGGGTAACAATTTCCTCTCAATGAGGGGTAACAATTTCCTCTCAATGAGGGGTGACAATTCAATCTCAATGGGAGGTAACATTTCCCTCACAATGAGTGGTTATATTATCCTTTCAATGGAGGGTTAGATTTCCCTCTCAATGAGGGTAACATTCCCCTCTCAATGAGGGGTAACATTTCCCTTTCAATGAGGGGTTACAATTCAATCTCAATGGGAGGTAACATTTCCCTCCCAATGAGTGGTTATATTGTCCTTTCAATGGAGGGTTAGATTTCCCTCTCAATGAGGGTAACATTTTCATTCATATTTTATTTGATCTACTCTTTTCATTAGATCAAAAGTTTCCACGAAATCAGATCAGCGAGAACTGAATTGAAACTATGAAAACTGGCGTATTTCGTTCCAAATGATATATATGGAATAACTTCATAAACAAATTAAAACAATCAAATTGAATCAATGATAAGTTTATAGTTGAAGAATAATTAAAACTAAGGAGGCTCAGTAACAATTGTGTTGAATGTGTTCGTACCCATATAGAAATTTAAGTTGCATTATAAAATATCAAAGAGAGAAGCCCTGACTCTAATCTTTTGTGAATCACCTTCAATTTCCAAATGGGTATCCGTCCTTCGTATTTATAAATTCTTTCCAATCTTTTCAAACAGCGTTAAATTGATATTCAATTATATATTTACATATATTCCTAATGTATTTACTTGTAACATGCTTAATTACTTACCCAATAATAAATATATTACGATATCAATATCATATTCGAAGAGCCACTTTACTTCAAGATAGGCTTACTACAAAGTAGCGTATATTTTTTGGTAACAAAAATATTTTCTTAGACTTTGCAAATAGATTAATTGAATCAGACCAGCGTATATTCCTGAACTTAACACACTGTCACGATTATTATATAATTAATTATGACTTAAATGAAATAGTAATCTTATGTAATTTAAAAACTCTCCGATAATATATGAATTTACTGTCATAACAATTTCATAATTCTTTGAATAAACTAAAGTTGTTGAATGTACACATATCTGAAATACCTTTACTGAGTATTATATGAACAATTGATACCTATTCTTGTTTGTTCATTCAAAATCTTTAATGGAATTATATTTCTCAAGAAAAAGTGGTGCAACTCTGCAGCACATGACAAATTATTTGGGTTGCTTTCCCTTTGAATAATAATGAGAGTTATTGCAGAGTCTATTCGAAGAGTTGGAGCCATGGATTTGAATGGAGTCATTCGAATCAGACAGATGCACTGATTTGACTGAATACATATAAGATTGAGCGAGAAAAAGTATCTAGTCGAAAATAAACTATTAGCGAAGAATAATATGAGTATAATTCATTTAGTATAATCTACCCAGGGAGAATATTATGGTGGGGTCATAGAAGATTATAGTGGACAGACATTATGGGGGGCTGGATCTTACGTAATTATCGATAATATTCGATAAATATCATCCAATGGCAAAACATCCTATAAGATAAGAAATACCATCAGAAAATCTTCGAAGATTTAAGATGGATCAATCAAAGTAGTTCATATAAGAAATACCATCAGAAAATCTTCGAAGATAAGATGGATCAGTCATAGAAGTTCATATAAGGAAAATCTTCAGAAAATCTTCGAAGATTTAAGATGGTTCAATCATAGAAGTTCATATAAGAAATACCATCAGAAAATCTTCGAAGATTCAAGATGGTTCAATCATAGAAGTTCATATAAGAAATACCAACAGAAAATCTTCGAAGATTTAAGATGGTTCAATCATAGAAGTTCAAATAAGAAATACCATCAGAAAATCTTCGAAGATTTAAGATGGATCAGTCATAGAAATTTATATAAAGAATATTATAGTAAAATCTTCGCAAATTTAAGATGTTATAGCCATTCAAATTCATAGTAGGATTATTATCAGAAAATCTTCGTAGATTTAAGATGGTTCAATCATAGAAGTTCATATAAGGAACATTATCAGAAAATATTCGGAGATTTTGGTTGATATAATCTACTATATGGTTGGAAAATATTACGGTGATTATAGTTGTTTATAGGATGTTTTGACCATGGATGGTATATATCGAATATTATCTATAATCACGTAAGATCTAGCCCCCCATAATGTCTGTACACTATAATCTTCTATGACTTCACCATAATATTCTCTCTGGGTAACGATATCGAGGGAATATTCCATGAATTACTGAAAATTTGTTGATCCCTAAGGATATCGAGGGAATATTCCAAGAATTAGTGAGAAATAGTTGATCCCCTAAAAATTATAAAAGAAACGATTTTAAAAGAAGAAAAAGAAATAATCTATGAAATATGAAACTATATTTATCGATGATACCCTAAAGATAAACTTGAGTTATCATATTGCATAAAGTTCATTAAAAATCTTACTTCTACTGTGTCCAGGATGGTCGAGTGGTAAGCGTCGCAAGCAGAAGTCCACAAGGTACGGGTTCGAGACCCGGAAAGATCACTTCATTTCTTTCCATTTAATTTGTATTTAACAATATGTTTCATTCAACTAATTCATGTAAAGTCAAACATACACTTACAAATGCAGTATATGCTAGGAAATACTAATTTTGGTATTCTTCTAGGATTATGGGTGAAATCATCTGATAGTATAGGAGATTCCCCCCTTTAGTTATAGGAGTGAACATGGTAGAAAACTTGGACATAAGCACCCTCCAATTCTCTTCTATGATTATGGTAGAAAGACTTCTTTAATCTCCCAAAATCTTCAATGATTATGAGTGAAATCATCTGTTGGTATAGGAGATTTCCCCCTTTAATTATAGGAGTGAACATGATGGAAAACTTGGACATAAGCACCCCCAATTCTCTTCTATGATTATGGTAGAAATGCTCCTTTAATCTCCCAAAATCTTCTATGTCCCCCCTATAATTTTCTCCCTGGGTAACTAATCTCACATTCTATCAATCCATAAAATAACTGTGCACAAATGTATAGTCAGATTTAACGTTATATTTTGCGCAAAGAGGATTATGTTAATATTTTGTTCATATAAAATCGTGTGAATGGTACCACATAACAGTCGAATAAATTATTATATTTTAAAATGAAATATTGTTTGTTCTGAAAGAGAAAAGTATTTGTGCAAATCTTTTAACATTGCTTTTTAATATTTTCATACTTGCAGGTAATTCACATATTTGTCAGAAGTTGCTGGTATCGCTATAGATTTAAAGGAAACTAATATTTTATACTTTAACTTTATCCTTGTGTTGTAGGTACTGTCGGTGCAGGACGTTGTCTATTCAGGGTATAGTCGATACAGAGTACTTCTGATGCAGGGTACTGTCGATACAGATTTGTTTTGATGCAGGGTTCTGTCAATACAGAGTACAGTCGATACAGGGTACTGACGATACAGGGTATTGTCAATACTTGGTACTGTCGATGCGAAGTACTGTCGATGCACAGTACTGTCGATACAGGGTATGGTCAATGCAGGGTATTGTCGATGCGGGGATTTGTCGATACAGGATATTGTTGCCAATGTTATAGTCTCTAATATCACATTGAGGATTAAATACTGATCTTACATTTTTTTCATCTATTAAGTTTTGAACGTTCTATGAAAAAGTGACAATTATCAGATGAGAATTTAATAAATGGCACTGATCTTCATTTAATTTTCCTTTAAAGTATATATTGTGATTCTCTTTCCTTAGTAATACCCTTTTGAGAGTTGTATCCAATTTTTAATTCAAATCTGGTAATTATTGTAACTTTACCCTATATTTCAATTTTATCTTAATAGGAAAGAATTATATCTTTAAATATACATATTGATAAATTTTTTCGTAGATATCTTCAATGTTTGAATATATAATTTTATACTGTATTATTCATATTTGAATAATACAGGATTAATTATATTGCGTCGTAAAATAAAACAATAAATATTCTTATAATCTATTACGTAAGATGTTATGAACAGTAAGTATTCTTAGTCGGTAGACTATTAAGAAAGAAGCCATTCAATTTCTCCTGTTTTTTCACAGGTTCTCAGTTTTATAGAGGTTCTTATGCCTCGAAAATACTGGGGGAATATGACAGTGACAGCCTTTAAAGTTAGACTTCATTGAAATCATATGAAGGGCCACAAGCCAAAGTCTCTTAACCGCAAAAATCGGGTTGCTCAAGTAAAGTCTCTTAAGCGCTTAGCACCAGTGAAAACGGTTACAATGTTGATGTGCTAAGCGCTTAACACTCACGTAAAACGGTTGAAGTTGGCGGCAAACAAGAGTCTCTTAACCGCATCTCATTGCATAGAAACGAAGCGCAGGCATAGAAAACGAAGTATATATATAGCTAATTATTGCAATGTTATTTATGGGAGTGTATATATACAATAATTATGGATAATGAATTGTAATAACTATTCATGTAATAAAAAAGTATAGGTTTAGTCCGGAAAGAATGATTCATTCGATGAAAAGTACGTAAATTGAATCAGGAATATCAATAAACCATTAGGTATAAAAAATAATGTTTTTATTAATTTTAAAACTACCTATGTATTTATTGATAAACTCATTCAGTTCCTTGAAATATATTTGGAGTAGATACAGATTATGCTGTGAATCTGAATATAGTATAAAACACTTAGCCGAACTATTTCTCAAACAATTAAATCTGTTTGAAGATACTGGAATCTACAAACAGTTTTAAAGGGTTTGAAACTGTATACCAATCGTTACGCTTAGCTTTTGTTTCTCAACCCTTTATTACCGCCTAATTCGGCACGAATTTCAAGACCATTCTATTGTGCTTTAGATCTGTTACAATGTAGCTACAGATTTGAAATTAGAAACACCTATACCTAGTTTAAATTGTAAATCATGGTCCAAAAACTCATTATTAACATTGAGAATCCGCTCGAAATATGTTGTATAACAAAATCTCTTCATCAGGTAAGTCGTCACTCGTCTCTTGATATTTTGAGTTTGAAAATGTACCTGGGCTAAGCCAATCTACCTAATTAGGTAGCAAGATTGGTAGTTTAATTTGTTTTATATCCTGAAGTATCACTTAGCTATGGCTTATAAGCTAAAATTTCAAAATAGTAGGAAGGTATATAGGTAGCTATTACCTAGGTATGTCATGTTTCAGAGGCTGGAGAATTGTAGGTACCTAAGCCAATTTTAGAGCCAAAAAATTAAACAAAAATTCCGAGCTAGGTAAGCCAATTTAGCTTATTTTGTAGATTTCAAGCCAAAATTAACATAGGAACATAAGAAATAATTTAAAATTGTATGCCAATTAGGTATACCTACTTATCTGAGTAGGTATTGACCTTTTGAAATCTAAGACAATTATATAGTTGGCTTTAACTGACATACCTACCTACTCTTAAACATGGCTAGTATGTACTATGTAGGTTACCTGCCTCTCTGATCTCTCTAGCAGACTAGACTCTAGTTAAGTTGAGAGATTACTAGTTCAGTAGGACCCAGTTACCAGTCTGTTACCATGTTTCAGAGGCTGGAAAATTGTAAGCCAATTTTTGAGCCAAAATATAATAAAAAATATGAACCAAGCCAATTTGGCTCATTTTATGAAGATTTCAAGCCAAAATTAACATGGGAAAAAAGGAATTAATTCAAAATTTAAAGCCAATTAGATATATCTGAGATTTGACCATTTCAAATATAAGCTAATTAATTGGCTTTAACTGACATGCTCTTATACATGGAGTCTGTATTTCATGGTAAATTCCTCTGACATGTCGGTGGAAGACTGAAGTTTTCTAGCCAGTCTGCAGAATATGGAACATTTTTCCAAGTCTCTCTGGCCTCTGCGGGAGTTTTTGATTAAATTTTAGAAATTGGAGATCTCTGCGGGAGATCCTGAATTAATTCCTATGTTACCATTAATTTAGCTGCGGGAGATTTTGAATTAATTCCTATGTTACCATTAATTTAGCTGCGGGAGATTCTGAATCTGCTACTGAGAGTCAGAGAGTAACTGACTCTCGAATTAAAATCTCTGCGGGAGAAGAGACACATTCTGCAGACTGGTTTTCTAGCAAAGTTGGTGGATTTTTAGCTATTTATTCCTATATCTTTAATTTTCGGTGGGAAAATGTGTAAAATCACTAAAATGTTGGTGGATCAGCCAAATTACTGGAAATTTATGGTGGATTTTTTCAGCTTTTTCAAAAAGTCAGTGGAATTTTGTGGACCAAATACAGACTTGAGACTAGCCGGGCCAGTTAATAAACTTTTATATAAACCCCAGCCCCAGGTACTAACTACCTTGTGGCTCACTGACTAGTACCTATTAAAACTTATGTCTATCCATGATAATATTTCAAAAGATAAAAATCAGATACCTATTCCTAATTGGCTTAAAATTATGAACTAATTCCTATGTTCCAACTTCCAATGTTAATTTTTGGCTTGAAATCTTCCAAAAAAGAAAAATGAGCCAAATTGGCTTACAATTTACCAGCCTCTGAAATATGGATGATTTGGATGTCCATTCTTGCTATTTTATTTGTCGGTTAATGACAATTATTTTGAGCAAATTAAGAACTTCGGGCCTTCATTGCAAATGTAGATATCAATCTGTATTTGGTGCACAAAATTCCACTGACTTTTTCTAAAAGTTGAAAAAAATACACCAACAATTACACCAAGATTAATGGTTACATAGTTAGGAATACAGAGCAGCAAGAGCTAGAAATCCACCAACTTAGCTAGAATTTTATTTTCAAAGAGGGCAAAATTCCACCGACATGTCGGCAGAATTTACCATAAAATGCAGTCTGGTTCAGGCAGTAGAGTCATTTCTCCTAGTTATTCTTGCCTCTGGGTAGTCCTACAATTAGTACGATCATACAATGTTTTTTTAGGATAGAATTTATGACCATTTGAGCCTAGCTCAGGCTAGCTTAAGACCATAGTAAAATAGTATATCTCTTTGTTTAATAAACTCTCAATTTGTCTCTCCATTTCTCTTCAAAAATGACCAAATTTCTCTCCAAAATGACCAAATTATCATTAAATCTCCCCAAAATAACATTTTAAATGTAGTGTAGCATAAGCGAAAATTAGATATTTCTCTCCATTTGCAATTGAAGGGCTCAAAATATCTAAGTCTGGCACAAACTCGCCATTAAAATGGCGAGTTTGGACATGCTTTATTACCTGGAGGCTGGAGTCTTAAATCTTGAAGGGACAAGTAGGTAGAGAGTTTATGAGAATTACTATTTTATCTGGAGCTGCAGTTAGTGGAGTAGGTAGGACCTAGTATGAGTGTATGAGTAACCAGTCTGTAAAGTGTGGTAAATCTGTCTCAAAGATTTTCAAATCCGTCTCCAAAATGACCAGACTTTTGCAAAATGTCTCCAATAAAAACACAAATACATGTAAACATTGGAATTGATTAGGAAAATTAATTATTTTCCCTCAAAATTCGTCTCCAAAGGTCTTCGGGGATATGAATGCGCTTTGCAGACTGGATGACTCAGGATGAGTAGTATCCAATTATCTGTTTCTTGTTTCATTATTAAATATTCATAGTGTAGCTAAATTATATAGGTAGGTTTCTAGGCACTATCTGTAATTTTGTAAAAACAACTTGGTATTATAAATTTAATATATGTACCTAATACAGCTAATATCAATATCTAAGCAGAGTTAAGGCTGTTATTTATAACTCAAAAATTTCAGATATCCTAGCCCATTCTGCATAATGTAGCTTCTTTCAGTAACTTCAGGGTCTCTGACTTTCAGATATTTTAATTTGATGTGAAGTTGAGCTCATGCTATTAAGCTCAGCTTATCAGCAGATTCCCAGTCAGTTAGCAGAAAATGGGACATTTTTAAGATTTTCTGAAATTCTGTGTGAACAATCTCTAATTTTCTACTATATTTACATGTAGTTTACGGAGAACAGAAGCCTAAATAGAGGATTTATTTTTGAACACTTTATAGTTCTCTAATGGCCTGTCTTGGCAGATTCCCAGACTGTACGAACTGGTAAACTGTTCTCCAAGAAATCTTTACCTCTTATTTTGCTATTTGTTCTCGACTTAATAATGTAAAATAGTTAAATACATATAGCTAAATATAATTAGTATAGGGGGATATGATTATTAATTCATATTAAGGATTGTTGTCACAGGAAATGTTGAGAATGTCCTATATTTTGCAGACTGAGATGTGGGCAGAATCTATCAACTTATTACCATAATATCTTGGTCTTTTCTCCAGCCTTTGAAGAATAGTTAAGACTGATGAGCATTAGCTAAAATTGATTACTTACTACATAGACCAAGAGTATGATAGCATGTAAATTTTTTAACATTTTCTGTACTTACAATGTTTAATTTTCTTATATTTACATGTATTTTACAATTTACTGAGAACAGAAAGCAAACTAAAGGATTTCTTGAACACTTTACCAGTTCGTGCAGTGTAGCCAAAGGATACTAGTTATTATTTACTTTAAGTTTTAACCTAGCTACTTACCTAGTCACTTTTTTGTTTCTTCCAGTTAAATATAGTTTTTCCCCTTTGAAAATAATATTCCAGTAACGTCGGTGGATTTCTAGCTATTAATTCTTATGCTTACTATTAATGCTTATGTTTATCATTAATTAATGTTTACTATTATTTAAATTGCAAATAAGCTATTGGATTTTTTTTAGCTTTTTGAAAATGCAAGTGGGTTCTTGTGGACCAATTACATACTGGGTTATGTCCAAAAGTTTGTTGTTATATTGATAATTCAACATTTAATTTCAAATATTTATTTGTGCTAAAATTTGAACTAATTCTTCTAAGCAAATATTGCTATAAATAATAGTTTGAGAACCACTATCAAAAATTATTTAGACCAACAAATTAATTTTACAAACTAAATACTCTTTATTATGAAGTTTCCATTAATTTAATTTTATTAAAATATTAAGCTTAGAGTAGCTACACCCTAAAATAAAAATACTTGAGTACAAAAAATAAAACCAACCTAATTGGGAGAATTAACACTCCAAACTATTGATTATTGACTTTTTGAAGTATGTCTGAATCTGTTATTTGTATGTATTAGGTAAATTATTATTTTAATTGTGAAATCTAGATTACAGTGATTAGTTTAATAATGATATTCTTTGTTAAGTAGAACATACCTAAGTAGTATGTTGTTGAAGTATTGGCTACTAGAAAATAATCTATGGTGCTGTTTGTCAGTGTCTTGCAAAAAGTTCAAAATACAATAAAATATGGCTGGTAATAACTACCAGCCTAACAATGCTCACACCACTGCATAACAGCTTACTTAGGCAAATAGGCAGTATTTGCTCCACAGATAGAAATATTTAAATTGGGAATGGAATGTTGAGGCCCACTTTTGAAAATTAGGATTTCACTGATGAATTGATTACCTAACTCCGAAGTTTTGCAGATTTCAAATATTAAGATTGAATTGATGCAAATTTTATAAAACGAAGTATTTATCCTCCAAAATTCATTTGTTGGTCAGCAGAATTTTTCAAAGTGGGTCATGGCTTGTAACTTGTTGTCAAAATCTTGATGAGTAATGAGTAAAATTTGAAAATGGGTTTCATTTCTTTCGTGCCACCCAGTATATTACAGATTTTTTAAAATAATTTTTTTTTTGGTGTATCAAATATTGATGAGATATTACATAGCATACTTTATAAGTTTGGGTGAGATAAGAATGATGAGTTTAGGTATCTTAACATGCTTACAGTAAAACCTATAATGTTAGTTAAATAGCCAATTTAATTTGGATAAAACTGGAGTACCAAACTTCGATCCATATTACTAATTGAAGTATAATTATGAGCAAAATGCTTAATAAGTCCAGTATTTTCATTTTCAAAAATATATATATTTGAAATTGCTAAAGAATTTCTCTCCATTCTAACATTGAAATGAATTTGAAAATCCTCAGCTAAAGAGTTAATTTGTAGATTCATGTACATAAATAACAGTCTTACCTATTGAGAGCATCAAAGCAAGTAAAGTAGCTACTTATAATTCCAATTTAATCATTTTTCACTAAATCCTATCATCGTCTAGGGTATTCTACTATTCCATCTCACTTTCCTGCAAACTTTGATCTAACATAAGAACCAATTCAGGAAGAAGCTCCATACTTATACCATCCTAAGATATCATTTCGATAATGATGTGTACCTATTTTCAATCTTGTATCTCTGATGGTTAATCATTTAACAGCATACATTTACTAAGAATTAGGGTAATTGCATCGCACTTGTGGGGTAAATAATCGCAGTGATATTATTCCGATGCTAAATTTAATAAGTTATTGTCTATAAATGTGTGATTGGTTTATCTGTCTAAAGATAGTGATTTCATTTAAACTTGCAAATATTTTGCATTGGCTACTGTTATCAAAAAAAGTTGTTTTTAAATTTCAACTGTGAATTAAAATATTTGGAAAATGAAATAGAAAATATGACTACTAAACAATTATTTAGCTTATATTCATAAACTTGAAACTCCTTTTTTGTTTTTTGGTTATGGCGGCAATGGGCCATAATGATACGATTTTTAGTGTAGCTACTTATTGGTAGTCAAGTTATTGGTATAAAAATATTCTGAAAAGCTACTCATTTTTGGCTTAAGAATAGGACAGTTGATAATAAAGGTCAACTTAGAGAACAAAAACTTTGAAACCATTTAAAGAAGGAATCTTATGATTATGCAACCTGTTGAAAATACTTTAAATTTTATGTATTGATAATTAAATACAGTAGCTATAATTTATCAATATGCTGTGTGTTGTGTGTCATGAACAGTTAAATTTTCTGATCAGTAATATGATTAACAAAATTTCTAAACAATTGTTCCTTTCAGATAAATCTATCAAAACTTGGGAAAGGACATCTCCTGATACTTCACCCTTGGATAACTTGTAGTGTCATCTTGATTTGCTATGTGAGTAGACTTTTCACTGTATATATATGTTGAAGGTAGCTATAGATAATTAAAGTACCATAACTACATAATAATGTGTCTGAAATTGGCTAATTGATATTAACAATGATTTTTCTCCTAAAAATGTTCAAAAATTGAATATTTTGAATCATATTTTTTTAATCTCTTTGAATGAGAATTTTGTGTTTAATATTTGTCAAATGATTGCAGCTAAGTTATCTCACAAATAAATTATGAACATTTTTTTGTAAATCGAGTCAAATCTAATTATCTAACCAATGTCATAAAATGTTATTCTATTGCCAAAGAAGTTCTATTTTGTCATTACAATTAATCTAAATATAGCAAAGAAAGTTCTTAATTATCTTGATAAAAGTGAAGATGGAAAACAATATCTAGCTACTGGGAAATGTGTAGCGAGTTTAAACTCGGTAGCTAATTTGATGCGAAAATTAATATTCAGTATAAAGTACCATCCTCTTTTCATCCAAATAATCTTAAAAATATAATATTTTCATTTGAACAACTGATCTGTTTTTTTTTAATTTTTTATTATGCACAACAGCTTGCTGTTCTAAAGTAAACAGTTTAGTGATGGGAAAGAATAAATAAATAATGAAGTAGACTATTATGAACTCGAGCATTTAGCTTATGCTTATCACAATATACTTAGTTGAATATAGCTTGTTAAAAATGTATTTGCATTCACTGTAAATAGAAAAATATTTACATTCAAGCACAGGAAGGTGACAACAAAACCAAGAGCCTTTTGTAGCTTTTTACTCAATACTCACCCTATATATCTTAAAATGATTTTTATATTTTTATATAACAGAGCAGAACAAATCTATTTTAAAGATTGTATTAGAATTATATCACAAACTTAATCAGAGAGCTCCCTTGCAAATTTTTTAAAAGATAAAATTATGTAAGATCACCACAGTTAGGTAACTGTTATCCAAATATTTTTTTCTGAACTAAATTTGCTACTTTCTAATGCATCTAACTTTTTAATTTTATGACCTTTTAATGAATGAATTTTATTTAACAGGTGTGCAACTGTCCCAAGATTGCTCTGCTATTCCTTCAAACATCAGTACTGCCACTGCATACATACATGTGTAGTTTGAGTAGATGCTCCTAATTGTAAGTCATCATCATATTGATCTCATGTAGATGTAATTTGAAGTTAATTGTTTAATGAGTTATATATATGATTAACTAATTCTAAAGCGATTGGTCCAAGATCATGCTTTGGTAACAAATGAGCTTAATAAATAACATTAGCTGTATTCTCTAATATTGAATATAAAATTAGAAGTATTTAAAATTTTAAAGTAAGTTCTCAAATTTAAATAAATATGCTATATGCATTAGCTATATCAAAAATACAATAAATATCTATCTAATTTATTGCATTCAAATAGCTATATAATTGATCAAAAAAATGTAACTAGCTGCTATTTATAACTAGCTATCGGAATTTTACAACAAATATAGAATCTTAATAGCATGTTTTTTATTTTTTGTATCATTATTAAATTATCAATATTGCATCCATACTCATTTTTAGGTACCTCTTCAATTGACCCCAGGAGCTCCGTCTTGAAGCTGTCGATGGTTAATGGAAGAAAAAGGGAGATGCCTCGCTTGGGTTCCAAAGTGTTTTGGATTTCTATGTTTATCATTTTTTAACGCTACTTTCAGTTTTAGAGAATAGCGCTAGGGTTATGATCTTCAATTACGATGTTAAATTTTTTAGGTAGACTTCGATTAGTATCACATTTTCGTTTCCTTTTCCATCCATATGTACAGCCACCGGTGCTTGTGTCCCTTTCAGTCACATTTCTTGGTGTGAAACTTTAATACTTCTATGAAACAAGCTTTTCTGCATCCAGTGCATTGTCACTAGACTGGTGATAGGTAACATTGTTAATGGAGCCACTTTATTTTCTGAATGTTTCTCAGAGTCGAAGCAGACGTTAAATCTTCCTATTAAAAATAATAAAGCTGATTATTAAATGATGATAAATTTCTAGCTCTGTCAATCTGTCTTTTTCTCCTTAAAAATTAACTATGATCATTTGATTATATTAAGCTGCCAGAGGTTCTATTCTGAAACTGTCTGTGGTGAATGGAAGAGAAGGGGGGTGCCTCCCATTTGGACCCAAACTGTTGTAATGTGGTTTATAGATTGTTTTTCATATTTTAACGCTACTTGCAGTTTTAGAGGATAGCACTAGGGTTATGCTCTTCAACTACGAGGTCTTATATTTTGTGTTAGGTAGTCTCGTAGGCTTCATTTACTATCACCTCTTCATTTTCCTCTTAGATTTTGTGTTTGGTAGGCTCGTAGGCTTCATTTACTATCACCTCTTCTATCCGTGAGTGCAGTTACCGGTGCTTGTGTCTTTCATCACATTCCTTTGTAAGTGACGGAGGAGCTTTTTTGCATCCATAATCTTTGTAATAACAGTTGTTTGTATCACAGATCATGTAACCACTTTCCTTCTCCACTTATGTTTCCAGTCCTTTGTATTTAATTTTCTTTTGACTTTAGTGATATAGCATTTTGTTCCGAAACAGACGTTAAATCCCCTACTAATATAAATTTATTACTTTGATTGGTGTCTCTTCAGCACAATACTAGTCTAGTTGTTAACAGTTAACTTATGGTATTACTCTTAATTTACATTTTTCATTATTTAGAGTAGCTACATACAGTATTGATAATTAGAAGTACAGCATCAATTATTTAGATCATCTTACCTTCGTGTATTTGGTTCGTAATTGTAAGTATATATTCTATTTTTTTTTTCATTTGGAATGTTCTCATGCAAAACTCCATTATTTGTATTATTTTCCTTCATGAAATTTAAAATATATTAATTATAGTTGTGAAATCTTCATCTGTATTGTCGATACTAATAAAAGTAATTTCTGTATGAATACCGCCAGATTTATTTCTTCTATTATTACATAATATTATAGAAGTAAGGTCTATGATCATCATTCTGCATACCGCATACAATTAGACTCAGTATATTTATATTATTTGGTTATTATGTTTTTGATACTCTGTGAGCAACAATAGAGTGAATCACTAACCTGACGCTGAGAAAGAAGATTGTACCCCTTTGTTTTGTTTTTAAATTTATGAACAAACAATAAGTTTTCGGCTTTTGTTTAATTAAGATATAACTTGTTTCCTAATGTATATAAACGTTCCTATAATAAGTTTTTCCAATTGCATACCTTTACACGAATAATAAATGGTTATAGTATGCCTAGTTGACAATCAAAACAAATGGTGTTCATTCTTTTTCTTCAGACCTAAAATTAGTAAGTGAAGTAAAATAGGTAAAAAAAAAATAGGTATTGTTTTTACAATAGTTTTTATTGTAAAAATAACAAAAATATGCTATCAAATTCCATGCGGTTTGCAGCAAGATGATGAGAAGCATCAGCTTCATTGATTAAAGCAATAAAAAGATTTGCTTGGAGGGAAAGTGTCCGCAGGATGTTAAATTCCCAAATCACTGTTTTTGTTATTTACCAATCTGTAGTTTACCAATACCAATCCTAAAATATATACATTACAATTAGTAAAGTTTATTTTTGGAAATGTGAAATTTGTCCACTGTTAAATAATCAATACAAATACAGTTTTTTTGCTGTGCAGTACAGATAATTTGTGAGTGTTATTGTTTTGAAGTTATTTGTAAATTACTAAAGCAAATGACTAGATTGGAACCGACTACTATAGATTAAAAAATATATTTATGTTCACTACCATCATTCTACTAAACATTTAATTCAACTAACCTCTTCTGATATTGTGTGATTGAAAGTATAATGCAATGTTAACAATTATTTAAATATATCACTTTATTAAAAACAAGATAATTAAAGACTTGCATATTGAGCAACAGAGAATGAAAATGTAATTTAAAGTTTAGTCAAATAAAGATGTTAAGAAATGCTTATAAATTAATTAGCAGCTTAAAGATACAGCTTTCGTGAAATCGAAATTAAAATGAACTGCTATAATTTACTACATCATGTCAACTTAAATTACGTGATTTATATTATTCTTCATCACCTAAGTGATTTGAAGTAATTATTGCAGGCCTCTAAAAGTTATTGTTTTTATAGTACAATATATCTACCGCTATTATATTATAAAAATTGCAAACATATTACATTCCATATAAATAGAAGAGTCTAATAATGAACCTAATAAGAACAAGGTTAATACTTGAGTCTACCCTCGCTCCGTTTTCTATGCAATGAGATGCGGTTAAGAGACTCTTGTTTGCCGCCAACTTCAACCGTTTTACGTGAGTGTTAAG
>CANNZV010003856.1:0-52802 GCA_947561585.1 Caprella mutica | reverse complement strand
GAATTTCATGTTGTCTATATCTAACAAATGCATAGTTAATACAACTAACACTGTGAATGATAGTCAATACAATAGCATAGTTAATACAACTAACACTGTGAATGATAGTCAATACAATAGCATAGTTAATACAACTAACACTGTGAATGTCAATACAATAGCATAGTTAATACAACTAACACTGTGAATGATAGTCAATACAATAGCATAGTTAATATAACTAACACTGTGAATGATAGTCAATACAATAGCATAGTTAATACAAACGCTGTTAATAAAGACGTCACGCAACAAGGAAAGGTTTCATGTAATCAGCGTCAAGTCAACCATATTATTATTTACTTTTTATCGACTGAAATGCAGTTGTACATTCAATATTGCTATCCCAGTTAAATTAAAACGAGAGTTTATACAAGGAAAATATTATATGATGAGAGCTGTGAATGTTTGTACAGTAGATAAGGGATCCATCAAATGATAAAATAAATTGATTTAATATTTTACTCAGAATCTATTTGATAAGTTAAACTTTTTAACTTTTTTTAGCGCTTTTAATAGCGCTAAAATGGAACTAATAGATTGATTCGTTATGGTGAATAATTTTAATTGATGACATATCTTATCATACCATAAGATATGTTAAGATATGTTAACATATCTTATCATATCTTAACATACGTTTTTGATGCGTAAAGTCACTCGTGTGATAATCTCACCAGTATGTCAGTTACTTTGTCGGTCCCTCAATAGCCTGTCAGTTAGATGGCCATGTCTGTCAAGAGACCATTAATCAGACCATCAAACCTGGCAACAACTTGCCACTTTACTGAGAAAAACCCTTGAGATTTAAGAGCAAGAAATGTTACACAGTCTCTTATCAAAAGAAATTACAATTTACTGCAATGTTACAGAACCAAACACATCAAAATTAATCATATTATAATGGTCTATGATATGAAAACAAAATAAAGAGAAGTTCCTTAACATTACGTCAAAAATGGAGACTATAGTATTTTTGAATATATCGCAAATGAATGAACTGTCAAGCGATTTATATGGTAAACAATGAAATCAGAGGAATTGAATACTCTAAAGATTCTAATACGAATGTGTAGCATGCAATAAATTATATCTTAATATTTCCCCAGATATTGTAATTCCTGTATATAATCGAACACTGTATTGTAGAAAACGGTACAGAATATATTTAGCGAACACTTCAGTCTCTCATATCAATAACGGAAACTAAAACGCAAAAAGAAGAATTCATTGCATACATATATTTTACTCTTCTATTTTTGCGTTCACAAAATCTCCTATAGTGATATTCACGGAAAATATTAGTGTAAAAGTACTAACATAACCAATGGAGAATAGAGAGGAAAGTGAAGTAATGGACGAAAGGAAGAGGATACATTAAAAAGATAATATAATATTCCTGTTGAAAACATATATAATATTATACATATACACTGTAAATATACATAGTAAAAAAATTCTCGGAAAGAGTCCTACGAATCTCAGTATTTCAAAAGGTGAAATAGTATATTTCCAATTAAAAGAATTCACTAAATGACAAGTCTTTTACAAATTGGAAAATGTACTCTGCATTTGCTTACGATTTAGTGTAGATTGTCACAGCCGCTCCTGTAAATGTACCGTCAGGTTTTGCACAGACAATTGTACACTAATTCCCTTTGAACTGATATCATATTATTTAACTCCCTACGCACCCAAATATTACGGCCAAAACTCACCGCTAATTGGATATCAGAGACCGCCTCAAATTTCATCCGCCGTTTGCAAAATTTTACGCCAGATATTTTCTTGTTGCGAATTTTGCAGTAATTCGGTTTGGAATATATTGCAAGTATTCTAGGGGAAACTATGCTGAGGTATTTTCCGTCAGACTACATCAAGTAATTCGTCAGTAAAAGTTTGGTCAAACAGAGCTGTAGTAAGATAGTTTATAGGAATTTAAGAGCGGAGAGGGAAGCATGTCGTGATTTTTGAGATCGTTTTTACTCAATATGGATGTATTTTCATGGCAAAAACACAGAAACATATCCAATAAATTATAAATAATATAAAAAACATCCTCTTAAATATAATAAAGCTAGAGAACGTATATCTTCGCCGCCGCTTCAACCGATTTTGACCTTTTCAGGATCTTGACCTTGACCTTCAATCCGATCGCTCCCAAAATCTAATAAAATGGTTCCTGGATAATGACCAATATCGTCAGACTAAATTTCAGGCAATTTGGTTGAATAAATAATTTAAACGAATAACAAGATTTCAAATAAATAAATACCGATCAAAGAGTAACTTTCCGCAATTTTGCAAAGGTAAAAATCACCACTGTAATACTATACTTTATGGCTGAAATCCAATATCAGTAATCGAAGTGTTTGCATTAAAGCATTATAATAAAGGAAATGTAATTCACTAACTCAATCACTCATCCCTACCTTTTAAAAGATTATAGCCTTGCATTTAGAATGTTAGGAAATACTAAGTGAACTTATATAAATCTTAATCTTCCTCTTATTCTATCTATTATAATATCTTTGAGCAAACTTGCCATTACCAATATTAACCTTTAATAAAGAGTAAGGGACATTATAATCATAGCCTGTGTTTATATTTAATGTGAAATAATGAGTTAACCCTTTCTTCAGTATAATCCTGACTGCGGATTAAAATGTTCGGAATATTCCTACAGAAATTACTTATTCCATCAAAAGATTTATTTTCAGTTGAAAACACTGGCAGTTATCAATAAGATCCATTTCCATAAATTATTTCCACCTCCAATGTAATAATATATGAAATGGTGTTACGAATAGTAGGAAATTATTAATGAAGTGGTAGAGTCATTAATAAGTACTCTGAGGGAAGCTTTTGTTCAAGCCAGACACTTTTTCTGCGCTGCTGCGAAATGTCTTCCTAACTAATGACCTGTGGAGTGTTTTCCTACACTGCGGAAAGCTGCCCGCCCTATGTAATAATCCCATCTCTGATTTATATAGCTTAAATTATTACTTAATTCGTTTAGATTGAATACTTTAGGTTAAGGGTTCGAAACCCAAGAGCTCCACTATATGAATTGTTATAAATAGCCAATATAAATTTTTATATATATCAAATCTTGAATTCAGTTCTATTTCCTTATTTGATCGTTATATAACGAATATATTTTATTTCAAATGATTTTTGTGAATATCTTGCAAAAGTAACATTGGCAAAATAATTTCGCTCTATAATCCGGATTTGATATAGAAATAGGAGTCTGTTTATTTCCCTCAAAGGCTAGAAAAGTATAAGAGATTGCATCGGCAGATCTGGGATTAGAATAATAAAATGAAGACCAAATTTACCTTCGCTCCCTCAGCTCAAAAGAATTATAAAGCCGTGGAATTATTTGCAAGGAAATTGATGAGAAATTGGAATGGAGAGAGATGGCTGCTGGAGATGATAACCATATTGTACAGGTAATGGAACTGCAAATGGATATCCACTTCTAATAACAGAGCCACTCAAAATGACGACCATCAATTCACACATGTATGGCAAATGTATGAGAGGTGATGAATGCACAGATGTATGAATTCACAGTTGTATGACAGATGTATGAAATCATAGATGTGTGAAAGATGTATGAATTCACAGATGAGTGACAGATGTATGAATTCATAGATGTGTGACAGATGTATGAATTCACTGATGAGTGACATTTGTATGATATTACAGTCAATAGAAATGCGTTAACAAATTAAAACCTACAATTATACGAACAGCTGGAAGATTTCTCTTTCCTACATATCATATACAATATTGATTTCACTCTGAGTAAAGAAAACTTCAAACAATTTTATAATATTCATTAATTACTATGAATAAGAGTAACTATTATGTATCCGAAGTGTATACATTGTAATGAAAGTACTTAAAGTTATTGGATAATGACTTTCTATGTACTGTAGTACATAATTTACCAATTGCCGTTACTTTAAGTTTACAGAAATCAACATTGAATTCAATTCATGAATGAATCTTCTAACTAACATTGAGGCACGAGTGTATGTGAAGTGAAGCGAGTGTAAAAGTCAATGTAGAGTCATGAGTAAGAGAACTAGCCCGAATAGTTAACAAATCTCCTTTAGTTTGCCATAAAATGTCCGTTAGTTTCAAAAAACTAACGGCCATTCATGGCATACTAAAGAAAATTTGTTCACTATTCGGTCTAGTTCCTTACTCAGGACTCTACATTCACTATAGAAGAGTCCACTATACATAATTTTTAGTGTATTTATTTTCTATACGCAGATATACCGTGTATGAAGCGTATAGATTGAAGACTACACAGAGAAAAATTACGAGTCAACATGACTCTTCACTTGAGTCAAGGCTGCAAAACTCCAATAGTTGAGTCTTTTTCCTCGGTTGACTCTACCTGAGTCAATCTGACTATGAATTATGAGTCAAAATGACTCTTATTTTTGAGTAAAATGCTAGTATGAGTCAAATTGACTTATATTTTCGAGCCGGTTATGGGACAAACTGAGAGCTGAAATTTTGAGTCAATTTGACTCGTATTTTTTCTCAGTTGTACCTACCTACCCTAGAGAGATTGGTAGGTAGGTACAAGAACTTCTACATATTCTATGTGCTTCACCTCAAATTATTTATCAGGTGATTACAAAGTCATCATGTGCATACCATTGCACAATGCACATGTGCATCAGAACTGGGTGTGCAGATAATTCATTTGAGATTATTTCGGCAGTGTTCTGATGTGACATTCAGAAAGTTCGTTTATCATGCTAACGAATTCTAAAAGTTTGTGTTTCTTGTCTGCAACTTTGAAAGGTGAGAGAAACTCCTGAAATTGTCTTTAGGAGAGTGCAATAAAAATGTCCTCATAGTCGCCTCTAACTTTTGATAAAGTCAGGGAGAATTCCTTGCACGATATTATTCTCAGCCAATTGATTTTCGGAGAAACTTTCACCTATTTTTAAATCCGTAACTTTCAGTCTGATCAAAGGCTGTTAAAAGTCTCCCATCTTCGCCATACCTTCTATACGGACAGAGAAAAAGAGGAAAAGGAACGGCAATTTCAGTCTTTAAAATAAACATTTTTTGATAAACTAAGAATGAATGGAAATAGAAACTGTGGCATTAGAAGAATTCCCTCCATTCTTATTTACTCCATTCTCATCTCCTGCACTTTCTCTTCCTCCCCTTTAACCTCCTACACTCTTATCTCCTCCACTCTCATCTCAACCACTCTCACCTATTCCACTCTCCTCCCCTCCACTCTTATCTCCTCCACTCTCAAATCACGAAGAACAACACAATCCCAATATAAATAAAAGGATTCAATAATAAATGAACTCCTATAATTGCAACACCCACATTTGGTTAAATGCGACGGAATAGATACACAAATATTCAGCTATACTATCCCATGCTAAAATTAATAACTTTTATTATATCAGGGAGGTGTAGGTTAACGTAACAGTACTCGGACACTTAAAGTACTCGGAAAGTGCGTGTTAGCAGAGGACATGAACCATTCTGACCTTTACAAATTAGTATTTTAATAAAAACTCTTACCCATTTCACAATCTGTTAAACTTGAGGAAAAAGAAGCAGGTCAACTTTCCATCTGTTCTGATTTTTGTTTCATCTTTAGTTGCATGTATTGCAGTTGTTTACATGTCACAGTGTATTTCACATCACTTCTTTCCATCAGAGACTGGAGGTAATCATAGCGAGATGCATAGCCTCCATTCCTCCTTGACAGTTTTGCTGTCTTTGATGATGTGAATAGACAGAAAAAAAGTCATCCGCAACGAACAGGCATTTCCATCCAAATCGAATTACTCTTTTTGAAGTTGATACAGAGGAATCTTTGGTGAAGATACAAACTTTCTTTGACGTGAATCATTTTGATGTACAAACAAGATGCAAGGGAAGAACATCATTCCACTGCCATTCAAATTTGCTTGACTTCTTAGTTTGATGAGATATGAAATCTACCATGAACACAAACACCATTACAAAACAATTTTTTAGTAGAGATTCAATATGCAAATTCATAGAAGCGATTTTTGAATAAATCTAATTCATAAATAAAGTTTAATAAATTCAATTATGAACGTTTTCGCAAGAAAATCGAAGTAACGTTTTAATTTCATTAAAGCAAGGGACATTCCTTGGTTAGTTTACAAAGGACAGCTACACAGTCAATCTAAGGAATAATAAAATGATGAATACAAGAAGTATTCATCAATGTTCAAACATTGTGACGATATGAAATAACTAGCATTAAGTTTAAACTTATATATCCAAAGTAATGGAAACTAAATAATGGTCACTCGTGGAGCACATATCTTCGCTGCCGCTTATAATAAACCTTGACCATTCAATAACCCTTGGGTTATAAATGACCTTGACCTTGACCTTTGACACGTTCGCTTTCAAAATCTTATCAAATGGTTCCTGGAATTGACCAATCATCCCACCAAATTTCAGGCAATTTTGTTGAATATGTTTGAGTTATGCAATCTTTACAAATAAATATGAATAAATAACGACCAAAAAAACATAACGTTCTACAATTTGTGAAGGTAACTAGCAATAAATAAAAAGCATATCAACCCGAAGCAATAGAAACAATGTAACAATATGAAGCAGCAAGCAATAAATAGAAACTTATGTTCTTCCTGTTTCCAAGTGCATACTAATAACTAATGAAACTAGAAAGACTGAAGTAATGAGACTCTGAAGATCAATAGAGATAATCATTGACAATTCTTATACTCTTAAGTAGTTTTCTGATGTCTTGTAGAAGATAGAGACATTATACAGCTCATCTAGTGATTACAACGCAAATCTGAATCTTCAATTATAATCTGGCTATCCAATCTTCCCTTGATTATCTCATCTGTAGACAGACTATCTCATCTGTAGACAGACTATCTCATCTGTAGACAGACTATCTCATCTGTAGACAGACTATCTCATCTGTAGACAGACTATCTCATCTGTAGACAGACTAACTCATCTGTAGACAGACTAACTCATCTGTAGACAGACTATCTCATCTGTAGACAGACTATCTCATCTGTAGACAGACTATCTCATCTGTAGACAGACTATCTCATCTGTAGACAGACTATCTCATCTGTAGACAGACTATCTCATCTGTAGACAGACTATCTCATCTGTAGACAGACTATCTCATCTGTAGACAGACTATCTCATCTGTAGACAGACTATATCATCTGTAGACAGACTTTCTCATCTGTAGACAGACTATCTCATCTGTAGACAGACTATCTCATCTGTAGACAGAATACAAGAAGTAGACAGACTATCTCATCTGTAGACAGACTATATCATCTGTAGACAGACTTTCTCATCTGTAGACAGACTATCTCATATGTAGACAGACTATCTCATCTGTAGACAGACTATCTCATCTGTAGACAGACTATCTCATCTGTAGACAGACTATCTCATCTGTAGACAGACTATCTCATCTGTAGACAGACTATCTCATCTGTAGACAGACTATCTCATCTGTAGACAGACTATCTCATCTGTAGACAGACTATCTCATCTGTAGACAGACTATCTCATCTGTAGACAGACTATCTCATCTGTAGACAGACTATCTCATCTGTAGACAGACTATCTCATCTGTAGACAGACTATCTCATCTGTAGACAGACTATCTCATCTGTAGACGGACTATCTCATCTGTAGACAGACTATCTCATCTGTAGACAGACTATCTCTAGAATATCTACCATTTTTCTTTATTCAAATTTAGGTAGTTTCTAGTTGCATTGGAGAAACATTTAGTATTTTCACTGATATATTTGTTTCTATTAAATATTATTATTTAATAGAAGTGTTTATAAGCATTCAACACTTTTATCTAATGCAAGAGTTTATAAGCATTCAACACTTTTTATCTAATGTAGGAGTTTATAAGCATTCAACACTTTTATCTAATGTAAGTGTTTATAAGCATTCAACACTTTTATCTAATGTAAGAGTTCATAAGCATTCAACACTTTTATCTAATGTAAGAGTTTATAAGCATTCAACACTTTTATCTAATGTAAGAGTTCATAAGCATTCAACACTTTTATCTAATGTAAGAGTTTATAAGCATTCAACACTTTTATCTAATGTAAGTGTTTATAAGCATTCAATACTTTTATCTAATGTAAGAGTTCATAAGCATTCAACACTTTTATCTAATGTAAGAGTTCATAAGCATTCAACACTTTTATCTAATGTAAGAGTTTATAAGCATTCAATACTTTTATCTAATGTAAGAGTTTATAAGCATTCAACACTTTTATCTAATGTAAGTGTTTATAAGCATTCAATACTTTTATCTAATGTAAGAGTTTATAAGCATTCAATACTTTTATCTAATGTAAGAGTTTATAAGCATTCAACACTTTTATCTAATGTAAGAGTTTATAAGCATTCAACACTTTTATCTAATGTAAGAGTTTATAAGCATTCAATACTTTTATCTAATGTAAGAGTTTATAAGCATTCAATACTTTTATCTAATGTAAGAGTTTATAAGCATTCAATACTTTTATCTAATGTAAGAGTTTATAAGCATTCAATACTTTTATCTAATGTAAGAGTTCATAAGCATTCAATACTTTTATCTAATGTAAGAGTTTATAAGCATTCAACACTTTTATCTAATGTAAGAGTTTATAAGCATTCAACACTTTTATCTAATGTAAGAGTTTATAAGCATTCAATACTTTTATCTAATGTAAGAGTTTATAAGCATTCAATACTTTTATCTAATGTAAGAGTTTATAAGCATTCAATACTTTTATCTAATGTAAGAGTTTATAAGCATTCAACACTTTTATCTAATGTAAGAGTTTATAAGCATTCAACACTTTTATCTAATGTAAGAGTTTATAAGCATTCAACACTTTTATCTAATGTAAGAGTTTATAAGCATTCAATACTTTTATCTAATGTAAGAGTTTATAAGCATTCAACACTTTTATCTAATGTAAGAGTTTATAAGCATTCAACACTTTTATCTAATGTAAGAGTTTATAAGCATTCAACACTTTTTATCTAATGTAGGAGTTTATAAGCATTCAACACTTTTATCTAATGTAAGTGTTTATAAGCATTCAACACTTTTATCTAATGTAAGAGTTCATAAGCATTCAACACTTTTATCTAATGTAAGAGTTTATTAGCATTCAACACTTTTATCTAATGTAAGAGTTCATAAGCATTCAACACTTTTATCTAATGTAAGAGTTTATAAGCATTCAACACTTTTATCTAATGTAAGTGTTTATAAGCATTCAATACTTTTATCTAATGTAAGAGTTTATAAGCATTCAATACTTTTATCTAATGTAAGTGTTTATAAGCATTCAATACTTTTATCTAATGTAAGAGTTTATAAGCATTCAATACTTTTATCTAATGTAAGAGTTTATAAGCATTCAACACTTTTATCTAATGTAAGAGTTTATAAGCATTCAACACTTTTATCTAATGTAAGAGTTTATAAGCATTCAATACTTTTATCTAATGTAAGAGTTTATAAGCATTCAATACTTTTATCTAATGTAAGAGTTTATAAGCATTCAATACTTTTATCTAATGTAAGAGTTTATAAGCATTCAATACTTTTATCTAATGTAAGAGTTCATAAGCATTCAATACTTTTATCTAATGTAAGAGTTTATAAGCATTCAACACTTTTATCTAATGTAAGAGTTTATAAGCATTCAACACTTTTATCTAATGTAAGAGTTTATAAGCATTCAATACTTTTATCTAATGTAAGAGTTTATAAGCATTCAACACTTTTATCTAATGTAAGAGTTCATAAGCATTCAACACTTTTATCTAATGTAAGAGTTTATAAGCATTCAACACTTTTATCTAATGCAAGAGTTTATAAGCATTCAACACTTTTATCTAATGTAAGAGTTTATAAGCATTCAACACTTTTATCTAATGTAAGAGTTTATAAGCATTCAATACTTTTATCTAATGTAAGAGTTTATAAGCATTCAATACTTTTATCTAATGTAAGAGTTTATAAGCATTCAATACTTTTATCTAATGTAAGAGTTTATAAGCATTCAATACTTTTATCTAATGTAAGAGTTCATAAGCATTCAATACTTTTATCTAATGTAAGAGTTTATAAGCATTCAACACTTTTATCTAATGTAAGAGTTTATAAGCATTCAACACTTTTATCTAATGTAAGAGTTTATAAGCATTCAATACTTTTATCTAATGTAAGAGTTTATAAGCATTCAATACTTTTATCTAATGTAAGAGTTTATAAGCATTCAATACTTTTATCTAATGTAAGAGTTTATAAGCATTCAACACTTTTATCTAATGTAAGAGTTTATAAGCATTCAATACTTTTATCTAATGTAAGAGTTTATAAGCATTCAACACTTTTATCTAATGTAAGAGTTTATAAGCATTCAATACTTTTATCTAATGTAAGAGTTTATAAGCATTCAACACTTTTATCTAATGTAAGAGTTTATAAGCATTCAACACTTTTATCTAATGTAAGAGTTTATAAGCATTCAACACTTTTATCTAATGTAAGAGTTTATAAGCATTCAACACTTTTATCTAATGTAAGAGTTTATAAGCATTCAACACTTTTATCTAATGCAAGAGTTTATAAGCATTCAACACTTTTTATCTAATGTAGGAGTTTATAAGCATTCAACACTTTTATCTAATGTAAGAGTTCATAAGCATTCAACACTTTTATCTAATGTAAGAGTTTATAAGCATTCAACACTTTTATCTAATGTAAGAGTTCATAAGCATTCAACACTTTTATCTAATGTAAGAGTTTATAAGCATTCAACACTTTTATCTAATGTAAGTGTTTATAAGCATTCAATACTTTTATCTAATGTAAGAGTTCATAAGCATTCAACACTTTTATCTAATGTAAGAGTTCATAAGCATTCAACACTTTTATCTAATGTAAGAGTTTATAAGCATTCAATACTTTTATCTAATGTAAGAGTTTATAAGCATTCAACACTTTTATCTAATGTAAGTGTTTATAAGCATTCAATACTTTTATCTAATGTAAGAGTTTATAAGCATTCAATACTTTTATCTAATGTAAGAGTTTATAAGCATTCAACACTTTTATCTAATGTAAGAGTTTATAAGCATTCAACACTTTTTATCTAATGTAAGAGTTTATAAGCATTCAATACTTTTATCTAATGTAAGAGTTTATAAGCATTCAATACTTTTATCTAATGTAAGAGTTTATAAGCATTCAATACTTTTATCTAATGTAAGAGTTTATAAGCATTCAATACTTTTATCTAATGTAAGAGTTCATAAGCATTCAATACTTTTATCTAATGTAAGAGTTTATAAGCATTCAACACTTTTATCTAATGTAAGAGTTTATAAGCATTCAACACTTTTATCTAATGTAAGAGTTTATAAGCATTCAACACTTTTATCTAATGTAAGAGTTTATAAGCATTCAACACTTTTATCTAATGTAAGAGTTTATAAGCATTCAATACTTTTATCTAATGTAAGAGTTTATAAGCATTCAACACTTTTATCTAATGTAAGTGTTTATAAGCACTCTCAACAGAGTTCAAAATCAGCACAACAGATCTGTAAAATAAATAGTTTGCTTTTTGTAGCTCCAATAAACAAAATATATATGGCGGTTGAAAAATATTTTGCCGTCTATATATTCTTTTATTAATAAATTTTAGGACTTTTCTAACCAATTTCAGAAAATTTATTGTCCTCATATTTCGTATTGCGTTTGAAAAGTAATATTTATATTCAAATTCATTTAAGTTTTTATTCATTTCATAGAATCTGATTGTTTATAGAATTTTATAGCAGGTTTTCAAACTATTTATTTTATATTTCTAGTAATTCTAGATATTACACTAAGTGATTCTTATTCATTTGCATTGTTTTGCTGAAAATTTTCAATTTGGCCTGGAATAATATACGATGCAAGTAATATAAGACCATACAATATTTTTATGGAAACCATTTATAAAATTGAAAAAACTTAAATCAAAATGATCAGAATAACAATTTAATTATATACCGTAGAGAGAAGAATCCCAATGATACTTCTAGAATACTGTACTTCATTTGTTATGACCTTTCTGCGTGTTTTAGGTAATCAAATATAGAGTTTATTCGTAAAATAAGAATAGAAATATAATAGTTATGCTTCAGTTTAATGAAATTCATTTGGAGATCGTGCAATATATCAATAACGCTGACGCAAACCATTCTTCATTGATTGCCCTAATCTCCGCTTCTACCTAACCAAAACTAAAGTCATCTAACTTTGGTAACATTTTCTCAGCTTTTACACCAAACATCGTTAGACTCAAAAACTTCGTTCCTGCCTTCATACTTACTCCTTTATTAATTAAATTCAACACAAATCTAGCTGAATCATCAAACTGGAAGGTGACCAAAAGAGCCGATTATTATCCCAGGAGGTTGTAACTTGCCGATGTTTTACAATGATGATAGTTCCAGAGTTTAATGTCAACTGACATTTCAGGTGGCAATGTAGGAAGTGCTCTCTCTATTGAACAAGAGCACTTTTACTCAGCACACAATGACATGAAAAGGTAATACAATGATCACGTGCCTGCAGCTAATTGGATTTCACTGATCTTAAGCTAAAATTTGCAGTTACAAAGATTGTTCATGACACTCTAACTCCATGCAGGAGAATCTACCATTTTTATATAGGCTAATGTACTAATGATTCAGATTACCATAACTTGTTCTTGAGTATAGCCTTATATTTAAATTCAGGTCAGTCATTTCCATCGCAATAATTTCAGAAAACAATTTTGAAAATTAGAATTTTGTTACCTAGCAAAGTTTATTACTATATCAACCATCTTCAAACTCTTAAATGTGTTTTGTTTACATTTCTTTTCCGCTAAACTTTAAAAACAAATTCTTAGCTACCGACACGATTCTCAGTGAGAAAATGAGTCTTCATTTTGAATTATTTCTCCTTTCTTTGAATGGAAGGTTTTTATTAATTACAAACATAAAATTGAGTAAACAAAAGAAAGACCCTTCAATGGAATGGCGACAAGACAAGAGAAGTGTCTTCTATTTACACACTTAACTATGTCATACCTTTACAATTTGACACCCATCATGCGTCATGTAAAATATTGTTAGGAGAAATAGAGTGTAATATACAATGTTGTGTTCTGGGCTCTGTTGTTACCGAATGCACTGACGGAGGAGAATTTTCATTGGATAGTTTATGTAAATTAAATATTCTACACACTCTGTACAAGGATCTTAAATTATCAATTGATGATTTATGTAATAAATTGAAACGTCAATGAGTCAATATAATCTAAAGATGAATTTGTTATTACAAAGAGAAAAGAAGTACAACCCATGTGGTCATATCTAATGGGTCATCAATTTATGCTTTGAATTAATTTATTACGTGAGTTGGTTGACCTTTATTCATGTTTCACGCTACTTATTTTATGTTTAGGAGCGAGTCAAAACGACTGCTATGTTTTATCCAACGTGAATTTACCTACTTTTAAGTAGTACCTGCAACTCACCACGTAGGTAGGGGCAGAATAAAACCATTCATATAAGTCGAAGCAAATCAAATTTGATTGGATTCAACAAATCTTTAAAATTATAAATTCATATGTGAAAATTTATCTTTACATAATGGATCTCTGAGGTCAGAAATTAAAAGGTTACTATCACTAAGAATGTAGTTTTAAATATACTGTTCCTAGTGGTAAGCTTTTTAGGATATTGTTGTTAAGGTATCTTATGTCATTTACTACAAATATACTCTACTAATTTTAACTCATTTACAATAAATATACATTGTCATTCACAATGAATATACACCAGTCATTTACAATAAATATACACGAGTCATTTACAATGAATATACACCAGTCATTTACAATGAATATACACCAGTCATTTACAATGAATATACACCAGTCATTTACAATGAATAAACACCAGTCATTTACAATAAATATACACGAGTCATTTACAACAAAAATACACCAGTCATTTACAATGAATATACACAAGTCATTTACAACAAATATACACAAGTCATTTACATTGCATTGCCCTTTTTAATTACAATAGCAAATTGAAAAATGTATATTTTGAGTGGAGGAGCGAAACGGAGTGTTTTAATTTAAGTTGACGAGACTTTATTTACCTGAATAAAAAATAGATGCCTTAGTGATAGGCAGGCAATGAATGGGTGATAGGGAGGGAATGAATGGGTGATAGGGAGGCAATGAATGGGTGATAGGGAGGCAATGAATGGGTGATAGGCAGGCAATGAATGGGTGATAGGGAGGCAATGAATGGGTGATAGGCAGGCAATGAATGGGTGATAGGGAGGCAATGAATGGGTGATAGGGAGGCAATGAATGGGTGATAGGGAGGCAATGAATGGGTGATAGGGAGGCAATGAATGGGTGATAGGGAGGCAATGAATGGGTGATAGGGAGGCAATGAATGGGTGATAGGGAGGCAATGAATGGGTGATAGGGAGGCAATGAATGGGTGATAGGGAGGCAATGAATGGGTGATAGGGAGGCAATGAATGGGTGATAGGCAGGCAATGAATGGGTGATAGGCAGGCAATGAATGGGTGATAGGTATGGGCTATCATTATTCGTATCGGTATTAGATATGAAATACTAGTATCTTAGAACATAAGACTGGTCGCCTGCCTTTCTCTCATGTGTGTACATTTTGTTGTCTCTCTCTTCACTCTCTCTACTCTCATCCTCCCGCTAGTTGAGATTATTTTCCTCGGGTTCAGGTGGGGGAAGTGTGATCCACCATGAGTCTAAGACCCTGACTTCTCTGGTGGTGCAGCCTGTGCGCAAAGTCTTAAACCTGGTGCATGGGATGAGATGAGATTGAGGGAGGGTCAAAAGTGTACACTGGGATCACCCACGAATGGGCGTATGGCGCCTTTTGTGTGATCCCTTTTCCTTGTGACTCTCCTCCCCCGTCTCACTCTCTTCTCCCTCCAATCCTCTTACTCTCATTCTCTCCTCTTACTCCTCTCTCATTATGTTCATTGCAATCATTAGGAGTGAATTACTCTGCAATCACTACTCATTGTGGTGATATTGTCAGTAATTCAAGAGCCACTCATGCCAATACTGAGGCATCTTCAACAGTTCATTCCAGGAGAAGCTACAGTAATCTCCTTAAACTCGCAAATATCATCACTTTACCATATTGATTAGTTTAAATTATTGCAATATATGTTCTTTAAACGATATAAACATAGAAAAATTCATAACTCAAACTAACCCCAGAAAACCCAATTGATAATCAAGTCTTTGAATCGATTATCATTCTTCGCATAACTGTAGTAAGAGCCGCAACGTGAAAATGCTACTCACTCTTTATAAATGATTGAAAATATGTGTTTGTTAATCAATTTATAATATATTTATATTATAAATAAAAATATAAAAAAAAGACAATAGAAATTAATGTATTCAGATCTAGTTAGGCGGCAAAAGATTGGCTCATACGGAAAATTTCTTCTAAACTTTTTACCCTAATTGATTTTAAATTGAAAAGTTTAAAACAGACTGAGTATGTGGTCGCATAAAATGAAATGACTATCAGTATATAAGCCGCTAGAGTCTAGAGCCTAGACTGCAGAGTTAGTTAGAGAACTTGAGATTATAGTATGTATAAATTGTATACGATAATATTAATCAAGATTTAAGATATATAATTTTCTCATTTACTAAAGTGTACTTGACCTAGATTGTGTTTGCAGAGCATCATTAATATCTAGTTAATTCAAACACTTCACTAATATTGCTTCTAATGAGTGAGTAAATAAACAATTGATTAACTGCTCTAAGCATTAGGAATAGGATAATATTTTTAAACTTCTGACTGATGAGGCATGGAACTATTTGCTGATAATATGATTATATATTTTGGACAAATCAGAGACAGATTAGGACGATCAAATAGATAGAAATAACATTTATATATATAGGGTTTGGACAAACAAATGGAAACACCTTCAGCTCTTCTGTGAAACCAAATTTGTGAATCTCCCTACGAACAGTTTTTGTGCTACTGTTCTGTAGGTACTTATTGAGCTCTGTATAGTGATTTTAATAGCCGTGGTCCTGTAAATCACTCTTACAATTCGATTTAGAGTCTGACGAATCGATCTCTCAGACAACTTCGGCTTTTAGATCAGACCTGATTCTTGCTGAGGACGTTTTTCCTTCTCTTTCAAAGGAAGTCACTACTTTAGAGACAGTACCTCTTGTGACAACAAACATTCGGGTAGTTTCTGTTACACTAGCGCCTGCCATACGATCATCAACAATTTGGCCTCTTTGAAAGTTCGAGAGGTTTGCTATTTTTTATATAAAAGATTAGAACCATTCTTCAAAACTATTTGTAAAAATCAGATATTTTGAATAAATAAATTGAATTGAATCTTTTTATAAACAAAAACCAATAGAATTTTTTAAGCTTTGCTGGTCTTTAATAGGTTCAAAGTTTATGATGCCAAAATAATTTATTCAAGTTCCACACCAAACCAAGCTGAGTATTTCATATTAACACTTTTCCACGACAGTGTAAGTACTTTGTCGGTGTTCTGAATCGACAAATAGAGTTGTGGTAAATTAAGTCTGTAAAGTCGGGGTTGGTATCGTATGTTGATAATACTAAATACTATTTTCACAAATGTTCATTCGATTACGAAGCATTTAAATAATATATCAAGTTGCTTAATTACCTGAGCCTCAGTAACAGAAATCACAGCGTGAGAAATACTAACAATAGACGCGAAACAATTAAATTCTCTCGAAATGATAGAAATGTAAGAGAGGCGGGAAATATGAGAAGAAAAGCGCTGTTAAAAAGCCTAGCTTTTTAGAGCTAATTAAAGCTTGTGATGATGCATGTCTGAATAAACGGTGTACCTTTGCCTGCCTCATTAAAGCTACACAGTGAAGGGAGAGAGTGAAGGGACAAAGTGAAGGGAGAGAGTGAAGGGAGAGATTGAAGAGAAAGAGTGAAGAGAAAGGGTGAAGGGTGAGAGGAGTGAAGGGAGATAATGAAGGGAGAGAGTCACAAGTAGTCACAAGGATAAAGGGACCATCAAAAGGTACAATCTGTGCTCTCGACGTTGGGTTAACAACGCAGCAAGGTGAATCTCTCTCCATCACTCCCCACTCGGAACCTATACAGTATACAAGCCAAAGTCCAAACCTTACCCCCAAACCTAACAAAGGAAGAACCACCACCAGGCATGGGAGTAAAGTTTGGGTACAATCATTAGCTCCAAGATTTATAATGAACTTGGTTAGTCAAACCCACAAATCACTGCCCCCTTCACAGGGGCCGCCTGAATTCAGTCCCTGAAACGGTGACAGGACGCAGGATGTGACCTGATCTATTTTGCCACTGAAAGGCGTCAGGTTTTCTCTTAGTTGGTTGATTGGAGTTGAAGTAAGAGTGCTATCAGACAAGATAGCTAAGACTCTCATCTCAACTCCGAGGTCAAGTCATGGAGGCGCTTGACAGCTCAGTAAGCCAGCTCACTGAGTATCTTGTCAAGTCGCATTTTGAATGTGTCAACAGTCAGGCTGCTGACAACATTTTCTGGCAGTCTGTTCCACACAGTACAAATCTTTACCAGCATTAAGTTCTCCAGCTGAGCAGTGGTGAACCTAGCTGGAACCACCTTCCGCCCGTGGTTGCGGGTGGGGTTCACACACAGCGAAAAGTATTCTTCGGGATCAATTCGACTTATCCCTCGAAAGATCTTAAAAGTCTCAATCTTTAGACCCTCTCAATGTCGCTACTCAAGTGTGTGAAGAGGCTCAGGTCTTCTAACCGACGTGCGTATCCCTTGGATCGGATTTAATGTACAAGTTTTTGTCGCCCTCGCTTGTACCCGTTACAACCGCTGGATGTCCGCTCGCAACGACGGTGACCAGAACTGAAGCGCAAACTCCATAAGAGGTCTTACCAGAGAGTTGAAGTGAAGGGAGAGAGTGAAGGGACACCGTGAAGGGACACAGTGAAGAGAGAGAGAGGAGTAAGAGAGAAATAGTCAATGTAGAAAGGTAATAAGTACCTTCAGTAATTACATTCCCTTTACTTGGTTGTCATTAGTGTATCCTTTATTTTTTTACATTATTTTGACTCAACGGATTAAAATAATATTAATAATTATAATCAAGATAGCTATAAAATTGAATGGAAACATTTTAATTACATACTTTAATTGAATGTGTTGAATGTGAAAAGTTATTTCAATTCTTTAACTTACAGACTTCAGGTGAAAGTTCGTCATAAAATGGTACTTTTTATCTCAATATATTTAGCACAAATTGATATTTGTAAGAAGGGCACGGCACCTTGCCATTAAGTATCTATACTATAATAAGAGCAGCGTCCGTCAGTCCGTGTGTCACACTTTTATTAAGAAACATATTAAAAAAGAAAACCTAAAAACTTGTGGCAGTATCACTAATATTAATAATTTATAATGTATTCTAAATACATTCTTGCATTTAAATATAATCCTAAAAACCTAAATTGAATTAACTATGGGTGAACTGTAATAATTACTATTGAAATAACCCTCCATTTTGTTGCGTCAGTTAGCACACTAATAACTGCCTCTTTCTGCTCATATTTAATTCATTTCTATTCCCTCTATTATAATTATGGGATTGGAGTCTTTATTTGTTCGGTAATTATTCCTTTGAGTCGAACACATTTTGGCAAACACAAAAATATGAGCAATTGCCAAGACACTGTAATTTAATCCTTAGATTCTCTATTGAATTAATAAAAAGAAATGTGGCGTCTGGAGGGTGCAAATATTTCGAAACGGTTTGGAAGTTAAAAGACAGCTTTAAGATTCGAGGAAAATGAAAATAAACAAATACCAAAGTGATTGGTATCTGTAAGACAATACGAATAATATTCCACTAGAGATGAACTTTATTTTAGTGAATTTCATATTCAATATCTAACCTAGAGTCAATAAAAATTAGTAAAAATTACAACAACAATCACGGATCATTTTTAGGGCTTAAGTGAAAATATTTCCATAATTTAAATAATTTCAGTTTAATTAATAAATACCTACTTAATTATCGAGTTATTAGTATAAATATAACTAAATACTAATTATAATCTATGAAAGGTTCAAAAGTTAATTAAAAGTCCCCTGCTAGTGACGGCATAAAAGTTACTCCACGGTGTAATATTAGTTCCATTTGCCACCTCCACTCACTTCAGAGCAATAATAATATTCAATATAATGGCTATCAAAAGGCTACAATGTAAATATTCAAATAGTTTTCTTCGGCAAAACCAATTTGTAGGTATTTTACCCAGTGATCAATGGGACTACAATATATAACAGATATTCTTTAATAAGCCATGAAACTAGATACCTTTTTTCGTTAATTATCAAGGAGGTGAATAAATTAGGAATATATTTGTTGTTTTTATGTTGTTGTTTGGCTTTTATGCTCGTTAATAGGCTCTTTTGCAGCTGGTGCTGTGGAGGAATACCATTTTTAAATAGCAATGGAGTAATTAACTCTAAATGGAACCTGTAGCGCGCCTGTAAAACTCGACTATTTAAATAACGTGAAGGGGAACTATAATTGCTACATAATGGTGTACAGTTGTTTCATATTGATCTTTTAGTAATATATTATAATAATTAACAACACTCAGTAAATAAGTTGTTTTGGCTATTCCGATTCTGAAGGTCGAGTATATCAGGTAGGTTAGTTGATTGGTCAGTTGTTGCCTTGGTGACACAGTTGCCAATTAGCCATTTTGAAAGAGCTTTGAGATGATTAAAAAAACAAGAACTTGACAATTTGAAAGGGTGCCGGGCAGTCAAAAAATATGTCAGTCACATTGTTTGGTACAATAAAATATGAGCGTTCGTATCGAGATTAATTTATTCATTTCATAGTTTATAGAAAGGATAAAACTATAGTAATTATATATTAACTAATTTTTGATGTAATGATATTCAATCTCCATTCATTGTGAATATAATCAGAATTAAAATAATACCATTAGTGCATTTAAGTAACTGATATCATATCTCCTGCAGTCAGTCATCCAAAGGGCAAGGTGACTGACTATCAGACTAGGGGTGTAAATCTATATATTGCCGATCTCCCATCATCGTCCCGATCGAAGGTACCTCTAGGTAGACCTTTTTTTTTCTGTATTAGGTTTTTATTTGGTTTGGGGCTCTTTTTTCCGTTTTTCCTTAGTATCTTCTCTCAACTTCTTCCTCTTGATTCCTTTTCCTTCTGCCTTGCTACATCCATTGGTAACCAGGTCTCTTATCCATGGGTAACCAGACTGACTAGGTCTCTTATCCATGGGTAAGCAGACTGACTGTAGGTATCTTATCCATGGGTAAGTAGACTTACTGTGTAGGTCTCTTATCCATGGGTAAGTAGACTTACTGTGTAGGTCTCTTTACTCTCTTATCAATGGGTGTCTATTCTTGCCATCCATGCGCTAGGTTGCCACGGTTACCTGTGGTATAAGAGTAGTCACCTAGCGCATGGAGCGTACTTTCACAGTCCCCTCTTCTACAAGGCCTTCTACTTTCAATGTCCCTTTTTTAATCACCACGTAGTGGATGAGGATATCTCTTAAACCCGATATATAATAATAATCTATTATTTCAAAATGTTAGGTAATAAACTGTGCTGCCACCTGTTGCTGCAATTCTGAACTTTGTGAATTATTTCAAAATTTATGTACTTATACTAACCTTTCCGTAGTTATTTTTGTTTAACAGCAATTTGACCTTATATGAATATAACGGTTATATTTCGAAGTGCCTTATTTAATTTTTAATATTTAAAAAATATACTTTGAAATATAGCATTAAATATTATTAAATATTTCAAAAGTGCATCTTTTGTCTACTTATAAATTATCTTTTTTCGATATTCCTCCTGACGATATCGAGCCATGAATAATTGAATTGCTTGAAAGCTTATCGAAATACTGAAAAAGAATATTTAAAATGAGAATTAATTTGAATAACATTAAGATGTGATCTTTAAGAAGCTATAAAAGTATTCAAACTATTAAGCAGAATATATTCTACAATTTCACTAATCAAAATGTACCTAAACTTTAATCAAATTATATATGCGAATAATAAGTGCATTTGTACAAAGAAATACCAAATCTCATTATTTTAGAATGACTAAGTAACTTTATATTCATCTCTACGCGAAATTTGATACAAATAGAGTTACGCAGAATAAGCGTATTTGCTAACGCTTCGCAGGCAATTAATTGTGTATTTTTTGCCGCCAGACGGACTCGTGTAACTGAGGAGAAAATAATGCGAAATTAATGATTGCACGTCTGCAGCTTTGAATAATCTATTCGAATATTGAATACATTTCACTCCTTTACGCAAAACAATTGAGCAAATGACTAACAGGAGGTAATTAATTGTGTGCGAGAGGTTAATTCTATTGAATGTCAGTGAAGATGTAATGGAGAACCTATAATTACTTTGCTAAATTAACACGCAGTGAATGAGCAAAATAAAGTACGACGGAGTGTGCAACTTTGAAACCAACATACAAACGGAGAAATGTTGCAACATATGTGAGAATTGCAACACACACACATTTAAAAGTGAAGTGCCCACAAATTAAAATTAAATGCAGCCTAAAATATTCCATTCCGCATTTTGCAAAGGCAAAATCAGGGTACAGGAACAGTTACTGTATCCTGTTAAAAATATGTAGGGAGAGGAGAGGCTATAGAGTGAATAACGTCATGATTGAAGTACAGACAGAGTAAAGGATAAATCCATTATTAATGAGTAAAGGATAAATCTATCATTAATGAGTAAAGGATAAATCCATCATTAATGAGTAAAGGATAAATCCATTATTAATGAGTGAAGGATAAATCCATCATTAATGAGTAAAGGATAAATCCATTATTAATGAGTAAAGGATAAATCCATCATTAATGAGTAAATGATAATTCCATCATTAATGAGTAAAGGATAAATCCACCATTAATGAGTGAAGGATAAATCCATCATTAATGAGTAAAGGATAAATCCATTATTAATGAGTAAAGGATAAATCCATCATTAATGAGTAAATGATAATTCCATCATTAATGAGTAAAGGATAAATCCATCATTAATGAGTAAATGATAAATCCATCATTAATGAGTAAAGGATAAATCCATCATTAATGAGTAAAGGATAAATCCATCATTAATGCATGAGTAAAGGATAAATCCATCATTAATGAGTAAAGGATAAATCCATCATTAATGAGTAATGAATAAATCCATCATTAATGAGTAAAGAATAAATCAATCATTAATGAGTAAAGAATAAATCAATCATTAATGAGTAAAGGATAAATCCATCATTAATGAGTAAATGGTCTATTGTCCAATATATCCCTTACTCACCGAGGATGGGGGCTTGTGAAGCGTAAGTAACTGAGAGTAAAGGGTCATGTGGTGGATAGATCCTTTACTCAAGACTAAAAAAAACTCCCAAATGTTAGATAAGCTTTTCAACTTATCTGTCTTCTATTACCTCGACAAGTAAGAAGAAGAATAAGTTTTATAATAAACAAACAAATCACTAGTTATTTTCAAATAGAATTTCATAAGTTAAAGATGGAATATTTTACAGTAGAACTGTACAAGGTGGTCTTTCCCACTCTACTCGTCTGAAGAAGAACTGTTTTGATTATAACTTATTCTAATCAGAGTTTAGAAAAAGGTGTCGAAAGCACACCAACTTTTGGTCTACTTAATAATTAGATTGCTGTGGAGGGCTAAAAAAGATCACCACAAAACCAAGAAGTTTGCGGTGCAATAAACTTTTGAGTGGTTTTCTCCTTCTCATTAGTCACTGGGAATTGGATCACTTTTTCGGCCGAGAAAAATGAATTCAATAAGTAATTCTTTCTTAAGTTTAGGCGAAGATAACTTAGAGGGAGGAATGCTAAAAGAGGTCTGACATCAAAGATTTAACGCCATGGCCTGTGTTTGTTATAACTAGTTTTTGAAATGGATGCAGCCTCGTACTCACAAGGAGTTATTCCTTACGGTTATTGAGTCAATACCTACAGAGTGAGAGAGATTAAAAAGTGACATTTAAATATAATTCATATTTTTAAATGATAAAGCTAGTACTTAATTTATCCCTATTTCCTCATAATATTTATGTATTAACTCATATAATGATATCAAAATAAAATTGAAATGAAAAAGCATGGCTCTACTGAACTTAATGACGGTCCATTATTTCTCTCAATCTGTGGGCCATTCACCCAAAAACTGAACTTACAAAAATGTAATCTTAATTATTTTCCTAATCAAATATTCAACCGAATTAATTACAAATTCAAACTCATTTCAAACTTTAGTTTTTCGAATTTCTGTTCTATTTTGTACTGGTACTTCAAGTAGAAGAAATAGTCTTGGAATCTAACTGATGGATTTTTACGAGATAAAAATAACTAGGGTAAGTTCTTAATTATCGGTTTAGTTCCCCATTTTCGGACACGTAAGAAAGGATGATATAATAATAATTAGATTATGTGCACTCGGTAGAGCGCATACCTTCGCCGCCGCTCTAACCCGTTCTCTCCCAAAATTTAATAAACTGCTAACTGGATAATAACCAATCGTCTCACCAAGTTTCATACAATATGGTTCAATACTTTTTGAGTTCTAATTGACCATGACCATGCCCTTGACCTTTGACCGGGTCACTCCCAAAATTCTACCAGCAGGTCACTGGACATGGATCAATCGCTTCACCAAATTTCAGGCAATTTGGTTGAATACTTTTCCAGTTAAGCGAATAACAAGATGATAAATAAATAAATGAATAAACGATGGCTTAAATATGACCTTCCCGCATTCTGCGAAGGTAATTATTTAATTTTAATTTTAATAAAAATTAAATCATTATTATATCGTTTTTTCTTACGTGCCCGAAAATGGTGAACTGACCGATAATAAAGAACTTACCCTATGTACACGGAGGATAGGCAAAGAATGTTCCATCACAAGTTTATTCAGATTCAGTAACTACAAAGAGAGGTAACAAACTAATAATTACTTAGGGCAGTAAATACGGAATGAATAGACTCTGAGGAATAACAAATATTGCACTCACATGAGATAATTTAATTAAGTAATTTAACCCTAGATTTAACGTTTGTTAAAGAATTCAATATCGCTGACGTCAAAAGAAGAGTGGCTCCATGAACAAAGTCATCTATAAGATGCTCATGGATGCAGAGAAGCTACTCCGTGAAAGCAGTCATTTACCAAGGATGTGACGAAAAAGAGACAAGCACCAGTGACTGCACTCACGGATGAAAGAGGAAAATGAAGAGGCGATAGTAAATGAAATTTACGATCAAATTAACCAACAATCTAAGACCTCGTAGTTGAAGAGCATAACCCTAGCGCTATCCTCTAAAAATGCAAATAGCGTTAAAAAATGAATAAATCATTATAAAAGACTATCCAAATTACAACAGTTCGAGAACACAATTTCAGTTTCTAGAGAGAGCGAGTTACCTAATGGGAATTAACAAATTGCTACTTAGAATATATTAGTTACATGTTTATAGAATTATTTAAATTAATAATACCCACAAAACCCACATGAATTCCCACACACAAGTGATAATAAAAAAAACTTATTCTATTTTTAAAATATAAAATTAGATGGCATCGGTTTTGTTCCATTGTTTAAATGGGTAAAATGTGATATTATTATTGATCTAATAATTATGTTTTAGTATTGAAACCTACTTTGAAAATTTAGAGTCTTTTTAAATTTTTAATTAGTGGTTTAATAAGTTAAAATGTCCATAAATAGACTCTAATTGGATCCAGTTTAATCTGCTAGGCTTGGCTAAATATTAATATCAATAAAGACTTAAAAGTAATAACATTGAATAAATAAATACTCGTACTATTAAACACAACATCACAATACACTCTGGCTTATTGATGTGGAGGATGAACGAACACTGAAGTAAGGGACTGAGAACAAGTACAGAGGAGTGTACTTGTATGGCAATGTAATAAGTACAGAGAACAAGTACAGAGGAGTGTACTTGTATGGCAATGTAATAAGTATAGAGAACAAGTACAGAGGAGTGTACTTGTATGGCAATGTAATAAGTACAGAGAACAAGTACAGAGGAGCGTACTTGTATGGCAATGCAATGAGGAAGTACAGAGAACAAGTACAGGGGAGTGTACTTGTATGGCAATGCAATAAGTACAGAGAACAAGTACAGAGGAGTGAACTTGTATGACAATGCAATGAGGAAGTACAGAGAACAAGTACAGAGGAGTGTACTTGTATGGCAATGAGGAAGTACAGAGAACAAGTACAGAGGAGTGTACTTGTATGGCAATGCAATAAGGAAGTACAGGAGACTGTAGAGAAGAGGACGGTGAAAGTGTTGACTACAACAGAAAACCTTGTGACCCAACACATGGATTGCAAGAAGAGATCAGTTAATAAGAAAAGGAGTCCACTTACCAATAGTTAAGAGACCTACGCAGTCAGTCCACCTACCCATGTATAAGGGACCTACACAGTACACAGTCAGTACACATACCCATAGGAAAGAAAGTGTAGAAACAGCTGAACAAAATAATAACTGAAGCAGAAAAAATTGATGAAGGAAAATTTTATGGCAATTGAACAAGAAGATGACTGGTGTATCGGGTGAGACAGGCCCCTAGTAACACACACGCCTTAGTACCACTCTTAGTCCGTTACAACACATGTACAATCCACTGCCACATCAATATAAGCATCTATCAATGAAAATATCTAAGTGGTGAAAGAGAGTCTTATGGATTAATTATTGCTAGTTTGATAAATGACACTATTAAATAGCTACTCTGATATGACTATGTACCAACTACCAAACATGGGTAATGCCGAAAAGGTTTTTAAATTAACTATACTATGGTTACTAACTCATTTTACAGAGAGCAAAGGGTTAAGAGTTCACATTTAGTTATTTACTTCTATAGTAACTTCATATGGAGAATATCATAGGAATCGGTTGCTATTTTAAAATCTAATTAGGAGTAACTGTCAATATAAATAATCTATTTGAGATTTATCTGATAATTTCACAACTAAATCTAGAGAATCTAGAAATTAAAAGAATTTTTCAATCATTTACTATTTCAATAAGGTTGTTAAAATATTAATAAATACAATGTTTGTGACAAGAATCTAAGAATCAATTTGAAAATTTAATTAAATATCTATTAAATAATTTCTTATAAAGACTTTAATAAATATTTAAACCGTCAAATATTTATAATGTAGGTACTTGTTACTTTTCTTCCTAAATTCTTCATCAACTCTCCATTAAATTGATATATAAATTTTTATATCAGTAAGAATTAATTCTATTTATTCTATATTTATTTAGTTACTAAATCAATGGGTTTTAATTACTTCATTTTATTTACTTAAATGTTCTAAAATAAATACAAATTTGAATGAAGTAACATTCGATTTAAACCTTTAAAAGAATTTTATGTTATTAAACAGTAACAATTATAATAAAATCTATTTGATTTAAGTATCAAAAAACCTATTTTACTTTAGAGTTTTAAAAGATTTCCAAATTATTTTAACTATTTATTCTTCATAGACTCCAATAAAATCTCAACTACTCAATATACAAGAAACACACTAAACACCACAAAGATACAAATACACTACACACCATAAATATATATATATATAAAACATCAACAAACAAAACAAACAATAAACTTTCTATAAGAATAAAACGAAAGTTGTAAACACTACATACTCTGTGAACCCATTAATTATAGCTAGGGTAAGTTACGAGTTATTGGACGGTTCCACATTTTCGGACACATAAGAAAAAAATTCTTACTTGTTCGAAAATGTGGAACTGTCCGATAACTCAGAAGTTACCCTACATTATATGGCATATAATGTGTAACATTGATATATAAACTACTAAAGGATATTGTATATAATTGATATTCAGCGTAACTAAACACTAAATAATCTTCTATTTTCATTTTCAAAGGGCCGTACACATGTAGGGTTTTTTAAGTCTTTCCACCAGACTTTTTGCTAAGCTCCTCCTACTTTTTCCAAGAGAATATAAGAAAAAAAACGATATAATTATTTTTCTCGTGGAAGAAGTAGGAGGAGCTTATCAAAAAGTCTGGTGGAAAGACTTAAAAAACCCTACGTGTGTACGGCCCTTTAGTCTCAATAAATATATTTCTCAGTACAAATAAAAAGGTTTTTTCTTGAAGGAAAGTGTGACAAAGCAACAAAGGCACACATAAAGAGAGCAATGTCCTGTCAGGACATTTAAACGTCTGGAGTATTAACAATTACTCCAATCTGCAGTAGAGAACATTAAGATAATATCATAAAACAGTTACTAAATACATTTAAATAAAAACTTCATATAATTACCCTACACAAACAACTACAAGTGGAGATATGAAATGTTAGAACTATTTGTGATGTTTGAATGTTGAGACGGTAAAACCCACATGAAAGTTTGTTAGGGGTGATAGAATTGCACATAGATCACTAAAGAGTTTAACACATTGCGTGCGGGGTGCTAACCGGGGAATCATTTTTAATTCTGTGGGGGAACCACCGAGAGATTATTTTTGAAATTATTGATAATAATTCCTAAAATAATGAAAGTTAAATCCATTATATTTCTCCTCATACTTTTCAAAAACTGAGCTAATTTGCGTTATTACTCTTTTAATATTTTCAAAATCACAAATCAATAAAAGACTGCAAAATTGCACGCTTTTGACCAATAAAATATATTAATGATTAGACTCAGCACGCAACATGTTAGGCAAAGGAATGTTAGGGTGCTGCAAAAATGTGACTAGCGTATGGATTAGTAAACAATACCCAAGAGTTAAACACTAAAAAGAGGTTAAACGTTAATTAATTTAAAAAGAATGACTTCGAATGTGGTCAGAAACTCAAAGACCCGCAAGTTTCTGGTGAATGTTGAGGATGTATTCCCTTTGTTTGGCAACCATGTAATTGCAGTCAGCAACAACAAATCTGAAAAAAAAACAAGTTAGGAGTAAAACTTTACCTTAGTATTATCTAATTAAAGTGAACCTCAAATATTGTCAATGTGTATTATTCAGCATTTAATTTTACATGCATCTTCCAAGAGCAAACGTAGCTACCATAATGTGGTCAATATGGACAGGGAAATAAAACGTTAAATTTTTTTTCCAACAGACTCGACTAACGTACAGTCACTGTTTATATATTACTGCGCTCTTAAATACACTCTTGATGAGCAGAACAATGTTTGTATTCAAACTACAAACAGTTTTCAATGACTACATTTGATATCATCCATAACAATGAAACAATTTTTTCAAGACCACAATAAAATACATATTAGAAGGATAACAATTATTATGAGTGACTAGAGTATTCAAAGCCCAGGACGCTGAGAGTCCGCTTTTAGGGTAACCTATATAAAAAATAAACAAGCATAAATTAATGGTAGCTACATGGAATATATAGAAACTAGATGGCAAGACTTGAATTCTCTCACACCACCCCTTCTCTCACACCACCCCTTCTCTCACACCACCCCTTCTCTCACTCCAGCCCTTCTCTCACTCCAGCCCTTCTCTCACTCCAGCCCTTCTCTCACTCCAGCCCTTCTCTCACTCCACCCCTTCTCTCACTCCACCCCTTCTCTCACTCCACCCCTTCTCTCACACCAACCCTTCTCTCACTCCACCCCTTCTCTCACCTATACCACACAATGACTAGAGGGGCTGTAATCAGGTGCCAGATGGCGTGAGCATCCAGTACCCATCCTATGGGTGGGAAGTCCATCAATTCTAGCACCATGGCGAAGGCGCAGATCACCATCACCCACACACACAGGTGAATGTAGTCACGACTGCGGCGCATGTAGCACCAGCACAGCCAGCCGATGCCTTGGAAAATACCTAAAGTGAAACAGAGACCATTACAGTGACATACTCAAAACAGTTGAAAAAAGAATAGTTCAAAGAAGAACCCTTAATAAAAGATAATAATATTAAAAAGGAGCTAATGTAGGGACCTAACATTTGCACTTTAATTGCCAAATAATTTATGATGAATATCAAAAGAAAAGAGAATTTGATCTAAAAAAATATAACAAAAGTTAAACTTGCCTAGAAAAGGAATTTCACATATGCTGCACATGGATTGTCTTACCCAGACGCACATTTTTAATGATCAAATGAGAAAGGAAAGTCCTACACATAATTAAGGAGAAAGAAATTAAACAAAATTCAAATTCTATTTTCAAATGTTTCATTTTTCATGAATTACTCTTATAAAATATAAGAAGTTATATAGTTGATGGACTTAAAAAGCGGAGGATTCACTTGATGACAGAAGTAGATATTCTCAATAATAAATTCCCTCTCCATTGTAAGATGACTCACCCACACCAACATTGACTTTCATGTTATAGCCATAGTCAAAGCGGCGCATGAGGTACCAGATGTGATAGCCATAGAAAGCAACGGCAGCAGCGCCTACACTCTGCTTGATGTGTTCTTTGCCTGGACCAACCACTCTGTGAACAGAATAGGCTCTAAAGTTCTACCCGTTAGTGAAACGATTAGAATGCACTGATTACGGTGAATGGATGGTAAATATCAGCTACTGTCATAGGGATACAAATCAGTCAATTAGCTAGCTAACTGAAATTTTTTTTACTCAGGATATAAATTGGAATACTCTCCTCAGTTACTTAGTAATATATAGATAGCTATAGGGTAAATTACGAATTATCGGTCAGTCTCACATCTTCGGTCATAAGAAAAAACGATATTATAATTGTTATTTTATTTATATTTTAATTGGTATCCATGATACCATACCAATTAAAATATAAATAAAATAACAATTATAATATCGTTTTTTCTTATATGACCGAAGATGTGAAACTGACCGATAATTCGTAATTTACCCTAGTTGATTCTTTACAATTAGGAAACGAATACAACTACTATTCCCCCTGTTGCAAGTTGAAGTGCTCTACCTGAGGCAAAGAGTGTAGAGGTTGATTAGCACCATCGCAAAGGCTGAGAAGTAGTCTAAGCGCTCAGTGATTGGCAGGTCCCTGGCATGAAAAATTGCAGACCACAGCCACGTGTTGATACAAACCTGAAAGTGAATGGATATGATTTTCATTAATAGCTACCAACTACACTGACTCATTTAATATTCTACAGATAGCTACCTATAATTTTATCAATATTCTGCTAATATCTAGGGTTCCCTGTAGCTAGATCATATTTAATTGACAAGAAAAATCAAGAACAGTATTAGCTACTCAGTTATTGTTGTAAACTAATCTTCTACAAATACAGCCTAGTCAGCTACCAGCTATTTCTTACTCACTAATTAGTTGACCTAACTAACCATAGCATTGGAATAATTTAAAAAAATATCTAGTTAACTAGCTACCTAATTAGCGATAAAAATATAAATAATAGTAATGAGGTGATGCAAAAGTTTAAGAAGGTAGCTACATCTAAATATTTCTTTTCAAGAAAACATAAATTTTGACTAGCAATATAGTTAAGTTCTTAAACCTAGAAAAAAAATATATACCTATAGAGAATAATTTTATAGTTGAGAGCTCCATTAAATTATTCAATTTTTAAACCAGATATTGAACGGATGTGTTCGAATTATTCCAATCTTATTTCATTCTCTACACTGATTGCAAAAATTAAAGGGCCGTACACACGTAGGGTTTTTAAGTCTTTCCACCAGACTTTTTGTTTGCTTAGCTCCTCCTACTTTTTCTTATATTCTCGTGGAAAAAGTAGGAGAAGCTTAGCAAAAAGTCTGGTGGAAAGACTTAAAAAGCCCTACGTGTGTACGGCCCTTAACACTATGATCACTACTAATTCTCTCTTGACTGTCATTGCAGTTTATCTTAGATTTCATGTCTTTCTTGGAAGGACAAAAGGAACATCTTTAGCACTTGTTTGTATTTTCTGCTGAATAACATGAACTAGACGAAATTCATCTTAGAATAGATGGGTTGTAATTAGCTGATATTCCTGAAAGTATTGCAATAGTTTGACGAAGAATGCGACTCAATAGTGCTATATTTAACCTAGGCTACAGAGTCTCGCATGATAACTAATGATATAAAACAAAATAGCTAGCTACCTAGAACAAAACATGATGCATTATTTTCAATGACATATATTTATAAATAGGTTATACACATTAAAGTCACTAAGTTTCAGCAAGTCAAGCAGATTAGTTTTAAAAGTATGCATATAAATTCCCACCGAATTGGCCTCTCGGTTAAATATTTCCAATGTTTAGAATGCTAATCTAATAAAAAGCATTTCAAAAATCCAAGACTATTAAGACTAGAAGACATCAGTGTTCTATCCGTAACAAGTTAGCTGAATAATGTTTTTTAAATGTGAATCACAGAAAGTTAGGTATTCACCAAGCCATAGAGTTGCCAAGTTCCAAACATTGGTGCATCTGCTGGCAGTTGCGTCCTGAGTCTGTAGAGGCCATAGCAGTGCCCCAAGAGGTTCAGAAGAGAGAACAGCACAGAGGCAGGCTCGTCTAGACCAAATATACGTATGAAAGGCCACTGAAAATTAAAGGAAAATTAATACCGATTTGCGTGAAGTAAATTTAAGTCGAGATCAATAGATTTTATAAGTTTCTACACCATATGTTAAGAAATATGGCATTTTGAAATACCAACTTTTATTGTCTGTAAATAAAATATAAGGATAAATCTTGTGAACATACAATTGTCATCAAAGTTGGGCACAAGGCACTTTTTGTGAGTTGCTCCAATGCCTCGCACTCCATAATGAATTTATTAGCACCTTGCACTACTTCATAAAAATCAGAGTGACACCACTGTGCCCCTTCTGAGTTGATGTGCAGTGCCCTTCACCGCTCAGTGTGAGATTAGAAGTTTTTCTTTGTACTACTTGTTAACATTAGAAGTTTATCTTTGTACCACTTGTTAACATTAGGAGTTTTTTTTTATTTGTACCACTTGTTAACATGAGGAGTTTTTCCTTGTACCACTTATTAACATTGAGTTTTTCTTTGTACCACTTGTTAACATGAGGAGTTTTTCTTTGTACCACTTATTAACATTTGGAGTTTTTCTTTGTACCACTTGTTGTGTATGAAGTTTCTACCTTGCTTAGTTTTTATGCTATATCAAAGTTAGCGGGAAAGTGCGATGGAATACCCTAATCGACGCTACAAAGAAAAACTCCCTAATGTTGAACAAGTGGTACAAAGAAAAACTCCTAATGTTGAACAAGTGGTACAAAGAAAAACTCCTAAAACTGCGATGACGCTGCCGTGAATCTGCCCCGAACTGCCATGACGCTGCCCCGAACTGCCATGATGCTGAACCAAACTGATGACATGACGCTGCCGAGAATCTGCACTGAACTTCAATGATGCTGCCGTGAATCTGTCCTGAACTGCTATGATGCTGCTGTGAATCTGCCCTGAACTGCAATGACACTGGCTGGAATCTGCCGCGATCTATTTTGCTGATGATGTTAATCCGCCTCGAGCTGCTATGACGCTGCCCTGAATGGCAATGACGCTGCCCCGAACTGCCATGAAGCTGCCACGAACTTCCATAAATCTACCCCGATTCTGCCCCAATCTGCACTGCAATTATTTACCCCAGAAGTGCGAGACAATTAGCTACCCCAATTCTCAGTAATAGCCAAACGCATAGTTTTTTATTAATAAATAACGAACCAAGAGAGATAAAAGGTTGAAATTTGGTAGGGCAGCGTCATGGCAGTTTGGAGCAGATTCACGGCAGTGTCATGGCAGTTCGGTTCAGCATCATGGCAGCTCGGTTCAGCATCATGGCAGTTCGGGGCAGCATCATGTCAGTTCGGGGCAGCGTCATGGCAGTTCGTGGCAGCGTCATGGCATTTCGGGGCAGATTCACGGCAGCGTCCTGGCAGTTCGGGGCAGCGTCATGGAAATTCAGGGCAGCGTCAAGGCAGTTCGGGCAGCGTCAAGGCAGTTCGGGCAGCGTCATGGCAGTTCGGGCAGCGTCATGGCAGTTCAAGGCAGATTCAGAGCAGCGTCATAGCAGTTCTGGGCAAATGTATTTTAACTAATGTGACATAATAATGAACTGAACTTCCAACATTTAAACATATCTCATATAAATGCATTGATTATCTCTAAAGAAACTGCAATTAATTACCCCATGGTGTGTGCAATTAATTACCCCATGCACTTTTTCGTATTTGGGGCAATTCAACTCACTACCTTGTCAGGCTATAACTACCGTAATAGTGCATATTTTTTTAAACCGTTTATATTTCACTTTGATGGGATATTTTACTGTCTTGATGTAAATTTCAGTGGGATTTCAAACATAATTATTCAACCCAGTGTTAAAGTTGCGGGATTTTACTAAAATCTGAAATAAAGTTTTTATAGGGTGAAAAAACTAGTCTACTATTTACTTTAAATTATTTTATACTTTCAACTAACGAAAATGAATGAAAGTTACTAAGTTTATAGAAGAAATCGCGATCTTTTCAATAATGTAATCGGTTTTTCGAAATTATTACTCCTTCACTGTTAAAAACGGATGAGATTAATTACCCAGATACTCTGAGTGCGATGGAATACCACGGTCGACGCTACCACTTGTTAACATGAGGAGTTTTTCTTTGTACCACTTTTTAACATTAGGAGTTTTTCTTTGTAGCTACCACTTGTTCAACATTAGGAGTTTTTTTATTTGTACCACTTGTTAACATGAGAAGTTTTTCTTTGTACCACTTGTTAACATGAGGAGCTTTTCTTTGTACTACTTGTTAACATTAGCACTTTTTCTTTGTACCACTTGTTAACATTAGGACTTCTTCTTTGTACCACTTGTTAACATTAGGACTTCTTCTTTGTACCACTTGTTAACATTACGAGCACAAATAAGCATTGCCCCACCTTTTTGCACTGTTGCAACCTGATCATTGTGTAATCAAATCACAACATCTATATTAATATATCATGAAAATTTATATCATTGAATTACTTAAATGTTAACTTCAAAGGGAAAACGTAACAAGACGGAAACACTCTGCTAATTGAGTTTACTCTTAACTAATCTAACCTCATTTTGAAATTAATTATTAACAGTATCATTCTCAAAATACCTATCTACTTAGAAAATGGAAAAGAAAATTCTAGATGAATCAAATTTTATACACTCTAATGAACACTCCTTAGCATAGAGCTGAAGAAAGTCTTAAGGTAAAGTAATTGATCAATGATCATTTAATGTACAGTAAAGATTTGGTTAGTAGCTATTGACTACGATGTACCAAAAGAATTGAAAACAAAATATAATTACTTAGTCAGTTATCAAGTGGCTAAAATCTTTAGAGTATATCAGTTCAAATCAAAATATTGATCTTCAATGGATATTGATACTTTTCACAGTTTTTGATTATTAGAGATTGAGAAATTATTTGATGTTCACTATACTATTTTATCTATAACCAGAGTTACAGTAACAGATTCACAAAATAAAAAAGGAAAGGTCCATACAAGTACAAGTTTTCTATCAATTCAACATATTTAATGCTAGTAACTAACCTTTCCAAAAAATTGTGGTATTCCTCTATTTTCACTGAGGAACATATTGGTAACTTGCCACATGCAGTGATACTTGCACTCATCAGAACAGCTGCGATGTACCAACTTGCTGAAGCTGAGCTGCTCATGAACTGTACTGTAGTACGGGTCTTGAGAAAACTCTGTGAGAGAGGGATGAACATCACAACGCTAGATTGGTAGTTAAAAACTAGAATATTATATGTAGCTACTAAGCTACAATATTTTATCATTAACTAAGATACACATAGCTAGTAGCTAACAATATGCTATTTTACACCGTTTGCAGCTAGCTACTCAAAAAAATATTTTTAATATATAGCTAGCCAACTGAATAGTATCATCAAAAAAAGTTGAAATTACTGTAATATCCTACATACTTATGAAAAGTTGATATAAAATGTTGGGTAATCAACAAAATTAGGAGAATTTTTACTATACAACATGAATGAACAATTGAAAATTAGCTATGTATTGCACATATCAATGTGTCAGTGAAGTCCAGCAGATACAATTCTCCAATGATCTACAACCCTAAAGTCATCATCACTATTCAGAGTCATCACATTCATACACTGACAGGATTGAAATTCTAAATTTTCCATGTATTCTAACTGCAAAAACTTGAAACTCTATTCCAGATACGTAAAGCTGTCCATCAGCTCAGCATCTTTTGTTACTTTTCGAGGTTCAGATATCTGGTCAAGAATCAAAGCAACTAAGAGAACATCACACTAGAGGAGTGTTGAAACAATTAATATCTTCAGAGTTTGTCTGTTTCAAACAATATATTAACCTTTTTGATAAATATTGATATTTTTCAAAGTTCTAGATTAGAGATTATGAAAATATAGAGATAGATAAATAATAAACAGAGTCTAGAATAATTAAGGACACCGTTCCTAGAAAAATCGCATAATAATAAAAAAAATTTATTCCATAAATAATTGCTTTACAACCTTACAAATATCAGAGCTCTAGTGTAACTCAAACCCCCTGGGGAGAGGGAGAAAGAGAAGGGGTGACACCGGGGTTAGGCGCTCAATATACACTCTAAAAACGATCTTTCAGCCAATTATAATTTGTAATAATTAATTATCTCGCTATATCTGGTATCCAACGTGCCACTAATGGCACACACACTGAAGTAGGCAAAGAAATATGTCTCGGTTGCCCGCTACACCTCATATGAAAAGGATGCAACGTGTCAGATTATCAAACTTTGAATGGGATTTTCTAGTAGTTCAAAAAAGCTACATATTTTTGTATTCAAAAGCCTAAGGCATTTACAATTTTGAACCTACGGCATTGGGTTTTTTGGTGCATTCTATTTTCCAGGGAATTCTCTACATGACACTCGAAGAGGAATTTTGATTTTCGAATTAGTTTTCGAAGTTTTAAATTTGAAAAAAATTCATTTTTTTTGCAAATTTTCATTTTTTTCCAAAACCATATCGAAAATCGAGATTTTACTTCCACTTGTTTGTAGATGATCTTTTGGAGAATCGAATGCAAAAAACCCCAATGCTGTAGCTTCAAAACTGTAGAAGCCTTAGGTTTTTTTAGAAAGGGGTCGAAATTCGTTCGAAATTCAATAACTCGTTTTCTATGGGTCGTATCGAAAAAATGTCATGAACAAAAACTATAGAGAATTCAATTTTATAATAGGCTACTAAGTTCCAGAACCGTAGCATCATTAATAAAAATATTTTCAAAACCCAGTACAGTCCCCTTAAAGCTATTATATAACCCAGGACGGTCCCTGAGCTATTAAAGTATCTCAAATTCTTAAGATAGTAAAAAATCAAACAGACTCCAAAATAACCCAAAAAATCATTAAATTTGTAAAGCTATATAGATACCATTGGTCAAGACTAAATTTAAAATCTATGAGATGGCCCACAAGAAATCATGTCTTATTGTGAATTAATAATAGAATAAAGAAAATTAGATACTTTAGAGCAATTCAATACCATTTAATTCTCTCTGTACATAATAATTTTGGGATCAATGATTTTAAAAGCAGATGGTCAGGGTCCTACTTATCAGTCATTTAGCTAAGTGAGTGTGACAACTCTGAACAGTTCCAAAAACATAATGATGGCAAACCTGCAATCAACAGAGGAGTTCAGAAAGCTAAAGTAATGCAATATTAGGGTACCACGCAAATTATATAGAAAATGACTTAATAAAAAGATAGCTAGCTGTATCAAATATGAATAGATCAAAGTATTTTATAATTTATACTTAGATAATTCAATACATTCAACTAGATAAATAAAGTCATATATACACTTACCTTCTGAACAATTATTAAATCTGCAGACATACAGACATCCTCTGAATTCATTTGAACGATCACCAGATGAAGCATAACTAAAGGAAACTAAAAAACTTAACAATATTAAAATATAACAAAACCTATTCAATAAAAAACTCCTATCAATTCTCTCTCCCATCATTGCAAAATGCAATGATGTGCTTCACCTGTAATGAATAATATTAGCTAGGAATTATAATTTCAGGACAAGGGACAAATTACTATAAATAAAGTGTCCTTACGATGGGTAGACATCTTCTTATGCAAAAAATGGATAGCTACCTGGAAAATTAAATACTTTCTTGAAAATTGTAATTTCACTTCTATGCATGAACTAGTGTATTCTCCTGTTAAGAATAACTGCGTTTTCAATAGTATAAATTTTAATGTTGACGAGATCGTTCCCCAAGATTTTTTTTATTATAGCTACATCACAGAACTTTGAAATTTGATACACAAACAGAGCATCAAACCAAAAATCTTGTTTGATCATGAAAAATTTTCATAGACATATTCTTCATGGAAAACGAATTATAGAAAAAAATTTACCATGAAGTACATACAGTACCGAATAATTACATGCCAGTCTGCAAAAGAAGGGTGAAGTTGTGAATTTTATACGGCGACTGTTGAGGCCTTTAAATTAGCCTCCTGAATTATTCGGCAACAATTCTCTAATTAATTCCTATTTTTACATGTAATTATTAAACAGTTTGAGATTTTTGGCCATTTTGGAGAGAAATTTGAGAATCTTTAAGCCAAATTCAAAATTTCCCCAAGAATTAAATATCTGGAGACTGATTGTGAATGCTTCGCAGACTGGATTTTACGTACGAATGTGATAGTAGCATAGAGGAGAACATATTTACGCATTTTAATGCAAATCAAAATTGTGGTACTAATACAGAGTCTATGGTGGTAGCATATATACAATAGTTAGCCAACAAATAGCCATGCAAACTAAATCGCTTGTTATTAGACATTTCTGTGTGTAGATGAATACTCTAGAAGTAGGGCATCTACTTCTAGATGCCCTTCTAGAAAACCAATGGTTTTTAGAAAAAAAATGGTTTATATATAGTTTTTATCGATATGCACCTAGACCTTAGAACCTATACTTAACATCGTTTCTAACAGGTTTGTTAAAAAACCAATGGTTTTTAGAAGAAAAAAATGGTTTATATATAGTCAAACGGGGCAAGAGATGAAACCTCCATTTGTGGGGTAAAAGTGAATCTATCATAACTCACACAAATTACAATCAATTTAAACATTCTATGTCTCATTATTAGGCTTATTTGTATATGTGAATGAAAAAATCTACCAATAAATAAGAATTTGATATAGCTTTATGTATAGGTATACCAAAACAAGTTTCGGAAAACATTTTTCAAGTTTCACAAAACATGCGCTCTGAAGTTGAATTTTCTATTTGAAGGTCCAAAGTGGGATGAAAAATGAACTTTGGGATGTAACTCAACTACTGAGCTATTCCTATGCAATATAAAACAATTTGGAGAGTGGGGAGAGGTGTTCAAAGATGGGGCATTTTTTGAACGCAAATGGGGTAAATTATGAACAAAGAATATTTCATTTTATGCCCCATGATGGTAAAAAATGAATTTATTTTTTGCCCCACAATTTATTGTAATGCGTATATATGTACTTAGTTCTTTGAGCTGAATGTGGAAACTGCTCTGGGAACTATAATTTTTGGCAATGATACCTTTTTTTTCTAGGTGTACATGTAGATTTAAGTAGGTACTTAAATATGAATATTAATATTAAGTAGTTACATATTCTGCAGAAGGGCATAATGAAGAAACAGTTTGATTACTAGTTACAACCCAGTCTGTATTTGGTGCACAAAATTCCACTAATATTTTCAAAAAGCTGGAAAAAATCCACCATATATTTCCATTAATTTGTCTGATCCACGAACATTTTCTCACTTTATCCCAGTCTGTAGTTCGTTGAAAAATCCACTGACATACCGGTGGAATTTTTCCACTTTCAAGAATAATATTCTGGCAAAGTCAGTGGATTTATAGCTATTTATTCCTATGTTCAGTATGTTACCATTAATTTTCGGCAGAAAAATGGGTAAAATGTTGGTGGATCAGCCATATTTCCAAGTCTGGCAGGAGAGTCGCCAGTTTGGTGAAAAGGATCAAGGTCGCCACATTTAAGATACTTTGAAGAAGAAATAGGACACCCTAGTGAAGATTTTAGTTTTACACTTATATCACTCCTCAAAAGTCGCCAGTATACTGGCGACTTTGTTCATACTTTAAAACATGGTGGATCAGTCAAATTACTGGAAATTTAAGGTGGATTTTTTCAGCTTTTTCAAAAAGTCAGTAGAATTTTGTGCACCAAAAACAGACTGGACTCTATCCACCGAAAATTAATAGTAACATAGGAATAAATAGCTAAAAATCTACTAATTTTCTGGAATATTATTTTCAAAGGAGAAAAATTTCACTGACATGTTGGTGGAATTTACCATGAAATACAGACTGGGTTACCACTCTTGAAAATACCTTGGATCATGTTTCAAAGTATGAACAAATTCGCCAGTACATTGGCAACTTTTGAGGGGTGAAATAAGTTGAGAAACATGTAGCGTCGACCCGGATCGGTTCCCGCAGTGAATGATCCAGTGTCGGTTCCCGCACTCTATATAACTTCCGAAAGAAACATTATTTTTCAAATCTGTAAACACAGTCTAAAAGAGCTGTTTCTTAGCAATCTTTTAATATATTTAGATTTGATATACTCTCGATAAGTAAAATTCTATTCGCGATCAAATAAAACATACATTTTAGGTACCTGAAAAATTTTCAACTGATGTTTTCAACTATCGCGCAAACTTTGACATTACAAGTAAACGAAAGATGATACCTATCTAAAAATTGGTATGCATATAGGGTATGTACTTGGTTAACATGCTTTAAAAGGAATTTTGTCAACTCAAGCCATTTCTAAAACTATAAAGGAAAACGTAAGTGCGAGAATCGACCCGATCGATAAATATGGACTAGGGTCGCTTCCCGCACTTTTTCAGGGTTGGTTCCCGCACATCAAAATATCCATATTAGGTATATATTATATGTTTAGAGCGTGAGTAATATATTATATTTCTTCCAGGTTATCATAACTATTAAATACATTACATAACTTGTTTGATCATGCCGAAAAAAAAAAATTCAACAAAAAAAAAAAAGAGAAATAAATTAGATGAAAGCAAAGTAAGAGATGCGATTGGTAAAGTGGGTGGTGGACTCTATCAAGGAAAGCTGCAAAATAAATTGGAATTCACGAATGGGCTTTCCGTGACCGAATGAAGAGAACTAGGAGCAATAACAGTGATAGCAGTGGCCGGAGATAAGTTACACCCACGTATCATTTTTAAAGGCGAGACCTGACGTAATAGTTACAAATTATGTAGTTCAGTGTTAAAATCACTATAAAATTGCAAATAGCGTATCATGCAGAATTGCTCTATACAATCAAACTTTATTTACAGGTGTCAACCTTATGGCTATTGGCACGCTCCCAATCCTTATCCTGGGACACAACATGCACGATCGGAAAAGCAGTGAAAGAGAACCACCACTAACCTCCCGAGGAGAAAAGGAAACTCACACCTCAAGCAAGTCCCCAAAAGTAGCCAGGGGATATAGAAGAACCAAACCTATCTGGTAGAGCCCACATCAATTACCACAAAGAAAACACTTTCACTGAATTGAATACCTCATTCTATAAGAAAGAAATATCTATCAATAGGAGTTTCGAGCAGATTTTGAAAGACCACTTCACACAAAGAGTGCAACATCGAAAAGTTCGACGTAGGATAAATCTTGAAGCTCAAGTTCTGACAATAGATGAATTAAGAATTTTGTGATGAAATAGAGAAAGAAAAGAAAATGAATTGTTAAAATAGGAAAACGGAAAAAGTAGATGAACAGTTGCAGCCAATTTGCTCCAGCACTAGTAGTAGTGCTGAAGAATCAGACGTGGATTTTAGGAAATTCTGTATCTTAAATAAAGCATTTTCATAACTTGTATCAATTAACCTGGCAACGTTATCAAAAGCAGTCATTATCGTAGTGTAGTGAGGACTAGCTACTCTTCATGGCTGATTCCCACAACGTGGTAGATAATGAATGAGAGTCGGTTCCCGCACTGCGGGGCAGTTCAAAAAGGGTTGGTTCCCGCAGTGCGGGAACCGATCCCAGGCACTGCGGGAAACGACCCCTTAAAGTCAGAATTCTCCCCCGCATATATTTCATCCCATAAAAGAGAAAGTACTAGAGATAGAAACTTAAGAATTACTACGATTATGCATCATACAGAGGTGAATACTCATGCCAATTTTTGTTAAGATACCTAACTTATTTTCCGAGTTAAAGCAAAGTTTGCGCAAATTGCGGGAAGCGATCCTGGTCGACGCTATATAACTAGTAAATCATTCATGAAATAGTCTCAAGAGCATGAGGATATTTTCCTAGACTGCAGGAAATGGTAAAGTGTTCTCCAAGAAATGCTCTATTTTGGCTTCTGTTCTCAGTAAAATACATGTAAATACTAAATAGTAAATATAGGAGGAAATTAAGGATTGTTTGCACAGAAAATGTTAAAAATGTCCCATGTTCTGCAGACAGGATATTTTCAAGTGTAAAATCTTCACTAGGATGTTAAATTTCTTCATTAAAGTATCTTAAATGTGACAACCTGGATCCACCATGTTTCAGAGTCAGAGGCTGGAAAATTCAAATTGTAAGCCAATTTTTGAGCCAAAATTTCAAGAAAATTCTGAGCCAAGCCAATTTGGCTCATTATTTGAAGATTTCAAGCAAAAATTAACCTGGGAACATAGGAATTAATTAAAAATTTAAAGCCAATTAGACGTATCTGAGATTTGACCATTTCTAATCTAAGCCAATTAATTGACTTTAACGGACATACTCTTACACATGGTATATTTGCAAGGCTATCCCTAGTGAATTATTAGGATTTTTATCAAAAATAGTTAAACAATTTTAATATCCAGATATTGAATCCAAATTTTTTCCCTTTTTCCGAGAATTTGGATTTTCAATCCCGATTTTCATTATTCGGATATTTTCCAGATATTTTGCCATTTAAATTTTTGTAAATTAAAAATAAGTCCTTAATTACTCAGTTTACTCGAATTACTGTGCTCCATCATAGAAAATTTTGGAAATAGAGTAATTCGATAAAATATATATATATATATATTGCATAAATTTTTTTGTTTAATGTTATGTAAATAGTCTCATAACTATTTAATATCATTTTAATGAAGTATCAACATTTAAAATCAATTAACAATTGAAAAAACATCAGTTACTCAGTTTACTCGAATTACTTTGCTCCATCATAGAAAATTTTGGAAATAGAGTAATTCGATAAAATATATATATATTGCATAAATTTTGTTGTTTAAAGTTATTAAAATAATCTCATAACTGTTTACTTTCATTTTGATGAAGTATCAACATTTAAAATCAATTAACAATTGAAAAAACAGCAATTACTCAGTTTACTCTAATTTCTTTGCTCCATCAGAGGAAATTGAGTAATTCTATAAAACTATATATATTTTGCATACATTTTGTTTTTATCATTATTAATATAGTATCATACCATTAATTATCATATCTTAACATGTCAACAGGTAAAATACATTAACAATTAAAGAATTAGGGTAAGTGTATCAAATTCGGGCCACTTAAGAGACCCCGATCTCTAAAGATTGGATTCATTTAATTTCACTGTCTTCCAATGCGGGCATTATTTACATAGTGATTAAAAAACTGTTAACGAACATTAATGAATCAAAATTTTATGATTTACATATACAATTAATTATTTATTAACAAATATTGCTCGCTTAGCCTAATTCCGTCCTTACAATGTTCCTAAAAACGGCCATGTAAGTTTAGAGCTAGAAAATTGATTGCCAATTATAGCAATAGGTAGCTACTGTTTGCATAACTGATAACAGTGTTAAGTAGCTAGCTACATGAAAAATCAAAGTTTCACAAAATAAATATATGATATTATTAATTTTCATTTGAAACCAATTAACACAATGGTAATCTATATTTTTATTTCAGTATTTAACTTGATAAGCTCAAGCAATTTTCAAATCGGGTTATACCTATATTTTAAGAAACAATTCAAGACAAATAAAGTTTTCATATAGAAAGAAAATAATTTTATGAATTTAAATTTTATCTAGTTTTTCAACATATGTAAGGATTTATCATAAACACTTATACCCTTTTGAACTTTTCAAGTAGAGAATCGATTATATCCCTATAAACAACGTACGTATTTAGATTTGAATGCTGGGATATCGAATCGATAGATTGTTCCATCGAATCAACAGACCGTTGTTTGTAGGGATAGCTATCTATTTAAACTATTTAGGTTTATGAAATAAATGTGATCAATGAAATTATGTTATGGGATATTATTTATTGTTGATCTTTATTAAACACAAACAAATACCTACTGATTAAACCATTCAAAAAATGTTTAAAAAAAATGGAAAACAAGAGAGTTTTCAGAGATGATTTTATAAATAAATTTCTCTGATTTCCTTCCCTTTTCAAATCATAAACTATTCAACCTCTCCAAAAGAAAACATGTCCGAATCGATTCGATATCAGGTTGTGTCTAATTCGTTGCGCTGGTAGCGTATGCCGGTAATAGATATGACTTAAATTAGATATCTAACTGAATGTATCTAAATATTTTGACTATTTAGAAATCTAATTTATTTCTACCGTCAGTATCCAAAAATCATCACTCTAGTCCGCATCGTTTAATTTTTAATCAGAAATCGTTTAATGCATATCGAAGCAACAGCAGTAATAAGATATCTTTTATATTATTGAATTCCAATTTAGAATAGATTCCTTAAATTTCGTATCATTTAGCTATATGATCAATTCCGATATCTACCTAAAATCTAAATGTATCGAAACAACACCAGTAATTAGATATATATTATATTATTGAATTACATTCAAAATGTATTCATAATGCACCGAAATGTGCGAGATAAAATTCATAATTTATCGAAACTTGATGTCAATTTCCTTGCATATTCACTATAAAATATCAAACCTGAATCAACGATTCAATTTAATATGCATCCAAGATGGCCGAGTCCCAGAACCACAACTTCCCAGCAAACACAGTGGTGTCAATTATATTTCTAAACGGTACCACCTGCTCTATGAGTCTCCATTTTCGATGTTGAAAAAAGAAACAAAATAGATCCCTCTGTATCGTTCAGATACATTTTTAGATTAGCGATCGATGCAACACAGGAAAGAAAACAAGAGATATAAACGAAAGCCTTTTAGTTTTGAAATAGACAGAAAATTCGATATAAAATACATATCTAAATTAAAGATATATTTCCGGAAGAAAGTTAAAATATCAAACTGTATTTATTACCAACTTCTACTTTATTACTTATAGTGCAATGTACATTTGGGGTGTAGTGTTACACATTGTTATATCCATATTAAATGGGAATAATTGAATTAATTTATTCTCATTTAATATAATATATATATATATAACAATGTGTAATATTAATCAAATTGATAAGCCCCCAAACATACGTTACACTATAAAAATAAAATCTAATAATAAATATAGTTTGATATTATAATTTATAAAGTTTTTTTGGAGATACATATTCAATATACTAATGTAGATATATATTTGACATCGTATTTGCCATCTATTGTCAATATTAAAAAAACTTTTGTTTATATTGCTTTTTTATTTATTTGAGTGTCCTGTCATTGAGTGTAACACATTGCTACACTCAGAGAAATTCTGATGCACCCAGGTGTTTCGAGTTCTATGGCTTTGTCTAAAGTGAGACACTTTAGTGCACCAAACTCTAGTTTGGATGCACTTAGGCTCGAAAGTGCATCAGTTCGATGCACTTTAGTGTCGCAAATTTAACTTTGTCCTTTGCCAAAATGATGAGAATAATGTCCTGATCATTTTAACAAAATTATAGCTAGCTGAGACACTAAATGCATCGAACTGATGCACTTTAGTGCATCAATACTAGAGTTTAATGCACTAATTAAGTGTCTCATTTTAGAGACAAAGCCATAGGGTGAAGTTGAGGTGAACTCGAAATACCTGAGTGCATCAATTGGAGTTGTTTATTTTTTTCAGTGTAATCTAAAGATGTATCTGAATGATACAGAATGATCTATTTTGTTTCTTTTTCTCGTCATCGAAAATGTAAAGCACGTGGTACCGTTTAGAAATATAATTGACAGGACTATTTTTGCTGGGAAGTGGTGTGTCTGGGACTCGGCCATCCTGGATGCATATTACATTGATTCAGGTTTGATATTATAAGCGACTCTGAGTCACTCAAATATTTTACAGTGAATATGCAATGAAATTGACATCAGATTTTGATAAATTATTGATTTTATGTCACAGGATTCAGAGCATTATGAATACATTTTGAACGTAGTTCAGTAATATAATACATTTAGGTAGATATCGGAATTGACCATAAATCATACGAAATTTTAGGTATAATTCTAAAACGGAATTCAATGATATAAGTTATAACAGATATCTATTTATATTGGTGTTGTTTCGATACGCATTAAATGATTTCTGATTGGAAAATAAACGATGCTAACTACATAGAGTGAAGATTTTTGGAGACTGACAGTAGAAATTTAATAGATTTCTAAACAGTCAAATAATTTAGATACATTCAGTTAGATATCTAATTTAAGTGTATTTCATTTCTATTACCAACATGCGCTACCAGCCCAACGAATTAGACACAACCCGATTTCGAATCGACTAGGACATGTTAGCTGGGCAGACCTGTCCGATATTCTGCCCCCCATAAACTAGCCTGTTCATAATCCGGTCCCCCATTAACCAGCCTGTTCATAATCCGGCCCCCCATAAACCAGCCTATCCTAATATCCGGCCACCCATTTACCGTCCACTACATAAATTTGTTATGTGAAGATATTTTGATAAGCCGGATTTGAGTTTTATTAAAGATCTTATGATGATTGATTGTAATAAGTTCACAATATTATTATTTTACCTACTGTAACTCTATGAAATGACATATGATCAAGTCGTTAATATTCCATAATACAGCCTAGTGACCGGAAATGAGTTATGAGTTCCATAATCCAACAATTCATGTATATATCATACATTGAATATAATGATTCAATCAACTATAAAATATGTGAAATATTATTTAACACATTGGAACATTTCCAGTCTGCAGAATATGGGAGATATTTGGAAGATTGTCTACGAACAATTTTGAATTAATTCCTATATTTACATTAATTTTGCTACAAACACTTTTGAATTAATCCCTATATTTACGTTAACTTTACTGAGAACAGAATAAGGGATCTCTACGAACACTTTACCAATTTCTGCAGACTGGGAACATTTCATTTATACGTTTTCAATATTTCTTTTATGTTTTTGTTAAAAAAAACAATTAAAATAACGAAGTATCCTTCAACCTTGACTCCTACGTTTTGTCATAGTAAATTAACCATTCTGCAGAAACTGGTTAAGTGTTCGTAGAGATCTCTTAATCTGTTCGTAGCAAAATTAATGTAAATATAGGAATTAATTCAGAAGTGTTCGTAGCAAAATTAATGTAAATATAGAAATTAATTCAAAATTGTTCGGAGAGAATATCCCAAATATCTCACATATTCTGCAGACTGGTAAATTAAGACGAATTTCTCATTATCCCCAATCCATTCTGTATTTGGTGCACAAATTTCCACTGACTTTTTTAAAAAGCTGAAAAAATCAACCATAAATTTTCAATAATATGACTGATCCACCAACATTTTATCCATTTTTCCACCGAAAATTAATGGTAACACTAAGTCACTAACATAGGAATAAATAGCTAAAAATCCACCGACTTAGCCAGAATATTATTTTCAAACCGTGGAATTTACCATGAAATACAGACTGGTCCCCAATATGCTTTTAAATGATAAATAAATAATTTTGACTAACCAATTAAGACAAATGAACATCCAATCAAGGTGGACGAAATTGGATCCCTCTCAAACAAATTCTCCTTTAAGACCAGACTGGAAAACATAAATTCTAACAGAGTTACTCCTAACTTCATGCATTCCCATTAGTGATGTTTATCATCACAACAAGCCCAATTGTGAAGCATAAATGACTTATTTTACATCAGTTTTCACTGCGGAGTTGAAATTTATAAAATAATTTACTGATTTCTGCATTTTTTAGTGTTAAAATGAGTAATTTTTATTCATTCTAAATTCCTAACAGAGTTACTAGTCAATCAGAAATGAGTTATTATTCCACTCTGGCTTTAAGATTCTTACAACCCACTCTGGAAAATACCTTAGGCTATTAGATGAATTTTAGAGGCTAAATGCTGCGGATTATACAATTCCCATTAATTTATTACTGTATTTTAAGGTTTGCTAAACTCCAACAGAGTAATCAATCCATCAGAAAAGACCACATTTTCCAGAGTGGCTTACAACTTTATTCTGTTCCTTATTTCAATTGCTTACGTAATTACTATTAGTAATTACCAGGCCGGAATACGGCAATGGGCGGGATTTGATATCTTCGCCCTACTCGGTTTACTCGTTGCCGCAATTCAGCCAATTTTAATTACTCGGTTTACACGAATTACTTGTTTCCGCAATTCAGTGTGTGCCTATTTTACTGAGAACAGAAGCCAAAATAGAGGATTTCTTGGCGAACACTTTACCCAAGTAAAATTGTATGTCTCATAAACTCACCATTTGTCTCTCCAGCTCTCTCCAAAATTCAACAAATTCTCTCCAAAATGATCAAATTATCATAAATTCTCTCCAAAATAACATTGTAGCATAGGAGAAAAATAGAAAAAACTCGCCATTTGCAATTGAAGGGCTCAAAATAACTGTCACAAACTTGCCATTAAAATGGCGAGTTTGGACATGCTTTATTATTTGGCAAATTGGCACATTACCAGTTTCTCCTCCAAAAATAAAAATTAATGGTAACATAAGAATTAATATATAGCTAAATATCCTCCGACATAGCAGGAATTTTTTTATTAGAGTAATTGAATAAATAATAATGAATATCTCCTGACATATCATTGGAATTTACCACCAAATACAATCTGTCAGTTCCCATTAATTTATTACAGTATTTACTATTTGAAGGTTTGCTAAACACTAAAGTGACTAAACAGAGTGATTAATCCATCAGAAAAGACCACTTTTTCCTGAGAGAGTGGCTGGGTTATAACTTACATACTAACAAATATTAAAATATATTAATTTATTAAATATAAAACAAAATAGACCTTAACAGTTAACCTTCCCAATTTCAATTTGGAAATTGCCAAATTGGGAGCCTAGGCCACCTTATTCTAACATTCGTCCATTCCTAGCGGACCTAGCCTTGGCGGCTTGGCCCCAGACTGCAGGAACTGGTAAACTGTTCTTCAAGAAATCCTGAATTTTGGCTTCTGTTCTCAGTAAAATACATGTAAATATAGGAGGAAATTAAGGATTGTTCGCACAGAAAATGTTAAAAATGTCCCATGTTCTGCAGACTGGGCTTGGCCCTTACCCAGTCTGCAGAAACTGGTAAAGTGTTCGTAGAGATCTCTTATTCTGTTCGTAGCAAAATTAATGTAAATATAGGGATTAATTCAGAAGTGTTCGTAGCAAAATTAATGTAAATATAGGAATTAATTCAAAATTGTTCGGAGAGATTATCCCAAATATCTCACATATTCTGCAGACTGGGCCCTTACCAAGTTAGTACCTAGTTACCAAAAATACCAACCATGTTAAGGTCTGCCTCTGGTAGACTGATTGAAAGTTGAAACAATAAGTTTTGTAAACTTGTAAGAGAAAAAGATACAAATTGTAGGCTGAGGTAGCTACCTAGCCAGGTCCCAGGACACAGGTGTCCCGGGTCAGACTGTCAAGTGACTCAGATCTAGTCATAAACAATAGAGAAACATAAATAACTACAATGCTAGTCTCCCATAGCTTAAATATTTCAACAATTGAAAAGTTTTTTATTCTTCCAGATTGTACTGAGTATTCAAAAACTTTGTTATGAAAATATGAATCTTAATCAGGATTTCTTACAGAAAGCAGACGATGGTCGATGGACCAATTTTCAGTGAATTAGGCAAAAATTACTAAATCACGGAATGTCTGATTCACGATAACATAACAGCGATTTTGTGTATGTATGCGTTTGGGGGAGGAAGTTAAAGGGGCAGTAAACTTTATTAAAAATGTCATTTTTTCTAATAAAACGATTGCTTTGTAAGAATAAAGCATTCATGTAGAATTGTTATGTTCAATAAAATCTAATAATGGAAATATATCAATTTATATACAATTAATTTCTTAACAAATGCTAACGGTGATGGCTCCACAATCAATGTCGCCATCTTGTATACAAACAAATTGAGATAAGTTTCTATATAGATTCTAGCTTAAGTGAAGAGATGGCTTTATTTTTAAACTAATGCCTTCTTGTCTTGATCTTTTACCATTTTAATGCAAAAAAGGTTAATTACTGCATACATAAATTAATATGAAAACAACAAATATACTCACGTACATACTAATGAATGGTAATACTTCCGTTAGGTGTCGCTAATTTTATTATATACTTTTTATAAGAACATTTTAAAAATAAAAGAGCATTCAAATATTACATAATTAAATATTCTGAATCGATTTAAAACAAATTTGGCGATTGTTTGATTTCAACTTTACTATCCCTTCAAGTTAACATTTAATACTTTCAAAGTTTTACACAACAATAGTAAACAGAATAGTATAGTACCCCAGTTAGTAAGTTACATGTATTATTCAAATTTATTCTGGGTAGGCTGTGACGTCATGTATGTAAACAAGAGGTCACGTCATAGTAAACAGAATTGCTGTGGGTCACGTGGAATAGAGAATTAAGATGGCGACCGATCTGACTAATGATCTAATTAACTTGAATAAATCGTCTTCTTCAAGACTAAAAATTTGTTACTATTTTGGGTGTAAAAAGACCAGTAGCAATTTCATCAACAGTCATTTTTTGATTTTCGTCCGTATGACGACTATAAAGATTGGATAATAGCATGCGGTAATGTGGAATTTAAAAAAATATCACCGAAAACGTAATTTAACAAAAGTTGGGTGTGTTGCAGCCATCTTTTGTGTTTGTACTGTACGTACAAACGTACGCACCATTGTTGACATGTGACGTCACAGCCTACCGGAACACGCATAATATCCCCCCTATGGCTCTGGGATACTATATATTCTCTGTACTGTGTATATACTAAGATTACATACCTAATTTAATTTTCCGCATGTAACGATATATCAGTAAAGTAGGTACGTAATCTTATAAAATGCCTAAAGTCAATGTAGCGTTAAATTAGCTCAAAGGTCACCTCCAAGCAAACTTTTTTATTGCTTGTAGTCTTTTTTTTAAGTCAACGAGGCTAATGCTTCATATCATTTTACTGCAAACCCCATGAAATTTGATAGCATATTTTTAATTTTATATGCTTTTAAAGATTTTTATAATCCAAACTCTACAAAGCCTACTTTACTTCCGACTTACTACTTTTCAGTCTGAAGAAAAAGAATGTACACCATTTGTTTTGATTATCAACTAGGTATTTGGTTCAATAAATCCATTCAATATTCGTGTAAAGGTATAAAATCGGATAAACTAATTATAGAAACGTTTATATACTTTAGGAAACAATTAATATCTTAAAAGAAGGCCAAAAACGCATTGTTTGTTCAAAAATCTAAATTTGAAATAAAAACAAAGAGTGTACAATCTTCTTTCTCAGCGTCAGGTTGGAGATTCGCTCGATTGTTGCTCTCAGAGTATTAAAAAACTATAAAAGCAAATAGTGAAATATATACAGAACCGAATTGTATGCGGTTTGCGGAATAATGGTCGTAGACCTTAGTTCTATAATATTATGTAATAAACTCATTTTTCCCCGGACCCTGGAGAGGACCTTTAAAATTTTAGTCAGCGACAGTTGAAAAAGGAGATCATAAAATAATGGAAATATAACTTCCTACCTTGAGTCAGATCTATCTTCTGACGGAGTATTAAAATAGTTAATTATGTGTAGAACAGAGCTTAGAAATTGTAATATAATAATAACTTTTTTCTTTGAAAAATATTTTAAGGAATTATTGTTAAATGATTTTAAAAGTTCTTGTGGTTAATTGAAGCCTATGAAAATTAATTAGTTGTGCCATCCAAGCTATGTATGGGGTTTTAGCTCATTAGTGGTTACAGTTTAAGATTCTTAGACTATATAAACATGCAGCTAATTCAGTACAGAGTAGGAAGCTAGTAGAAGCAGAGCTCAGTCCTTAACAGAGATGAGCAAGGCTTGTCAATTACATATATGACTAACATATTGTACGTTTTTATATTGTCACAAATTTTGTGTTTTTTTTGGCCTTTTTTATTTGTATCTAGTTTTTTGCATAACTGAAGAAAGTATTCAACCAAATTGTCTGAAATTTGGTTGGACGATTGGCCAATATCCAGAAATCAATATTGGTTATAATTTGGGAGCGATCTGGTTAAAAATAAAGGTATATTACAATTCAGAAACTATTCAAATAAATTGCCTGAAATTTTGGTGGGACGATTGGTCATTATCCAGGAACCTACCTATTAATTTCGTACATTTCTATATAAGTAATTTAAATAAATGTTTTCATTAAAAAATTTATTTAATAAATAATCTGAGATTGTTCATCTTCACTAGAGTCTCTTTGAAATACTGTTGAAGAAAACTTTCAAAGTTTAAATCCTCAACTGAATTAAATCTCTGACCTTACAGCGTCCAGTAGATCCGTATAGCGACCTCTTTTTTCAGGTACCTACATATACCTACTTTCGTTGTACGACTTTTACTTGATCTTTCCCATTTAACGACCTCACACAAAATTTATTCTAAATCAATTTTTTATAAGTAATTTTATCCATAGAATTCGAAAATCATATAACCATTTTATGTAGAAACTAATAGTATGGGGGTTTAAAGTCATTTATTTCCTTTGTGTTACTGAAAGATTGAGCACTTTGAAAAAACTTGTGTTTCCATTGAAATTACTCAAACATAATAGATCTTTTAGATGAAACTGTAATGTAGTTTGTTGTATCCGCTAGTTTGTTGTACTGCACACGTCATAATTTATTTAATGACCTGGTGGGGAGGCTCAGGGGGGGGAATGTTCTTCAAAATACATGTATCGAGTATTTCCAGTTTCCGTGGTATATTCCATTTATTACTTCAATACCGATATATGTGTAATGGGGGACGTGCCACACACATACCCCTGCCAAGTCACTAATCAATCATGAAGTGTGTAGTACAACACTAG
>CANNZV010003855.1:0-52855 GCA_947561585.1 Caprella mutica | reverse complement strand
ATAAGATAACTCGTTACTGAAAATTATTTTATTAAGAAAATATATTCTGGGCTAGAATACGAAAGTTTTGTATATATGTATTGAGAGAAAATAATCAACCCCTAAGAAAATTTCTCAAAATCGCTACAACAATGAAAATGTATTAGAAGCGCATTAAAAGAAATGGAACTTTAAACACTTTGAGGACCAAAGCTTCACCCAGCAAGATGTGGACCAAAACTTGCAAACTTCAATTTGCCAAATTGAACGAAATTTCGATTTTTCTTACTTTACAACTCAGAAGACCAAGAAACACGATTTAAAGCTTAAACCGTGAAGTTACAATGCTGCCAAGACTACCATTTATCTGACGAAAAGTGGTTCTATCCCAAACCACATCCTTTTGCCAAAACACTGGTGACTATAGAGTCTAGAATACCATTAACCCCTTTCTCTATGATGATTCGATAAAACGAGGATCTGAAGAAGTAACACATTGGACTTTTGAGGTTGATGACAGAGTGCTACCAATTGTAATGCTGGTGACTCAGTTGATTCCAAGAACCGTTTAAGACTTTTGAAGAATATGTTATGTCCTGCAGTGAGTGAAACTGCTACAATTCGAAACTTTTACTACCAACAGAACAGATCTTTAATTTAAGGCCTTGGATTTTTTTCAGAAAATTTTTCCAGGAAAAGTCATCAGCGAAGAATCGAATATGCATTGCCTCCAGTGCTCCTCCTCAGATCTTAGCCCACGGATTACTGATTTTTGGAAGAAATGGACGCTGTTGTGAATCATAACAAACTAGAAGATTGCTAAAAACTCTAAAAAAATCAGCGACGTGTTGTTGATACCTTCTCCAGAAGAGTTGAAAATTGTGTTGACAGGATGGTTGACCATTTTAAAGCCGAAATGTAATTTGTGATGTTTACAATAATAAATTATGAAAACAGAATAATTGGAACACTAGTTAAATTTAAAGAAACTTTATTTAATGTGGATTTGGACCCCTTAAACCTCCATACAGCTTCAATACATTCTGGAATGGTATATATAAGAAAAGCTTCGATAAGATTTCTTAGCTTCTTCCATCGAGATTTTCAGTCACTTTTCCATCAAAATCTGTTTCGCCTGTATCCAGAAAGGGAGGGTGGTGAGTAGCTCATCATGACCCGTCGATTGTGTTAACAACGTAAATGTTCAATGATATTGAGATCCCGGAGTTTGGTGGGTCATATCACGTGATCCAGCTCAGTATATTGCTATTCATAACAATTCTTACCGATATGGGCAGTGTGGATCGGAACATCATCGTCTTGAAGGATGCAGTCACCTTCAGGAAACAGAGTTTGCCACATTGGAGGCAATCTTTACTGTTCTTCCTACCATGCAAGGCAACAATTGGACCAGAAAATCTCCACGATGTGGCTGCCCAAAACATTACTGAGCCTTTTCCATTCACCATCGTGAGAAGAAGACAGTCAGTGTTGTAAGCTTTTTTGGACTGCCTAACACATAAATTCACACTTAAGTTGGAAAAAGTTTAAAACTGAATTCATCATAGAATATGTTTCACTTCCAATGATAAGGAGACAAAGTTTTATGGTCTCTGAACCACATCTTCCGTTTCTCAACGTTTCGAGAATAAAGCAGAGATTCCCTAATAGTGCCTCTTAAAATGTATCCAGCTTCACAGAGCTCACGACGAACAATTTTGGTAGAAACTGAATTGTTCAGATTCTGATTTAACTCTGCACACACCTTAGTTGCCGTAGTTCGCTGTTTTTTCCATAAAATACGGTTTAATGATCGCCGATCTCTGTCAGAGAGCTTGGAAGGCCGACTGCTTCATAGTCCTGTGTTTTGTGGGCTGCAACTGCAATCAGGCAGTAGCTTTGATAATACTAATTCAAGGAATAGCAGGATGTCATTTTTCAGGGTGAGTGAAATGAAACTCACAGTTCAGTATAAGCTATAAACCAATCTGCCCTTCAGAAGTTTCTGATGTACAGGCAGGCGCCGCATTTATTACCAAAATCACGACTCAGAGGTATTAAATAAATGATAATAAGAAGTGAGAGTGAGACTCAAGTTATTATATAATAATTTGTTACTCTTTAAACATTCATTTACTATGAATAAGAATAAAATAAAATGTTTTTGAAGGCTCCTCTTAATTAGCAAATATTGAAATTTTGATAGCTATGTGATGAAAGTTCAATGTAGCGAATAAATTAAAAGTATTAAATTTGAACCGCATGTTAACTCAATAGGCTTCTTCTTTCTTCTTTATCAAAGGTGGATATTACCACCTACAGTGTAGTGGTTCTCCGAAAGGTGAACCGTTTGACCTGAAAACCTCTAAAGACTCTATAGGCGAGTACTTACTTTGAGTTATATAATTTTGTTACGTTGAACCAACAGTAATTTTATGCAAAACAATATTTTTGGAAGTAGGGTAACTTTCGAGTTATTGGACGGTTTCATATTTTCGGATACATAAGAAAAAAATATAATAATTATTATACAACATTCATTTTAATTCGTGTTATACAGTATACAGGTATATAAATATCAAAGTGTCAAACTAATTACTAACCTAAACTGAGTAAGAGTTAATTGAGCTATGATTAAATTTTAATAATGCCATCAAAGAACTTTCATCATTCCAGTATACGCTAAGTGAAGCGCTAAAAAACATTTTCTTTTAATCTAACTCATAGAAAAAGAAATGTTTATGCAGTTATAATAATGTAATACTTGAGGAATATTCCGCTCTTATTACCATATGTAATAAGAGCGAGGTATTATTACACTTTCAGAGAACTGTGACTGTACAATTACTTTTATGTTCCATTAGATTAAGAATTTTAAGTTAGCAGGACAGAGCAGAGATCGATTCTAAAAAATCTTTAACAATCATTTTGGAGATAGATAGATAGACATACACATATGTTGTTTTGAGAGTGAATAATGTAAAAACTATTCGGGAATTAAAGTGAAAATAGCGACACGGGTAATACTAACTAAAGGGTGTCAAGTGGAAATCTACCCCTGTATTTGAATTATAATCTATTTGATTAATTTTATAGATTACTAATAGGTATTGACATATAGTCAGAGACCATTTAAAATCTTAAATTTCACCTGATAAAAATACTAACTTATATCATGATGATTTGCGCTAAACATCAAAATTGATATATATTCTTCAATGTTTAATCTTAGAATCCCCTAGGGCCTAGATCTTAAATGGGTGGATCATTTTTCAATAACAATCATTGTCCCTGTATTAAAAAGGATAGATAGTCGACAGAAGTAATTTGCTATGCCTTTTCACGGGAATATGTACAGAGTGATCAGACCAGGTGTAGACAAATATTTATTGAAATATCTCCATATAAATAACAGAAAAAAGAAAAGTAACTTAACAGAAATAATCATTATACATCTAAGAAATAAATTTCATAGTTAGTTTTCAATATATCCTCCCTTAGCCTTCATCAAACGCCTCAACCTGTCAGGAACTTGACTACACGCGGCACGGATGGTTTCTTCTGGAATTTCGTCCCAACAAGTCGTCAATTTTTGCTTCAGAGCGTTCACATTTGAGTGATTAGAAGAACAGGCTTTACTCTCCAAAATACTCCAGATGGAAAAGTCCATAGGGTTCAGATCAGGAGGCCATAACTATTTCGACCAGAACCCAGCCATATTCATCTTGCACCATTCTTGAATGCGATTAGCCGTGTGGGACGTGGCTCCGTCCTGCTGGAGGGTAACATCTGTTTTACCGAACTTTGTGTTCACCCAAGGCACCAACTGATCCTCCAACAACTTCAAATAAACGTGATGGTTCACCTTTACACCCTCTTCAATGAAGAAAAGAGGCTTCTTCTTTCCAGATGAGGTTACCACGGCCCAGACCATGACAGAAGCTGGTTTTTGTCTCCTAAACATCAGCATGTCGTTCAGAAGAATATCGCGCTTATTCACTGCATAAATCCGGTCGTTCTGATGATTGTGAACGGCTTGGACCGTGAATAACTTCTCATCAGTCCACAAGACCGGAGGTTGCGTGCCGTCTCTCAGCTTTTCCAGAAGAAGCTTTGTTCTTTGCAGCAGTTTGGTGTTTGTGGCCTCTGACAGTAGCTGAGCTTTTTTCTTTTTGAATGGGGAAAGGTTCAGATCACTTGTGAGCACTTTCTGCATCGTTCCACAGCTCACACCATACGCTGATGCGTCTGGTTTTCTCCCGGGTGTTTTGATGAGCTTACAGGTCCTACCCTTACGATCTGGAGTGCTCCTAACCTTTGGGAGGGTCAAACCTGTCTCTCTGAAACGCTCAAGGGCCTTGTAAACACCAGATCTACTCGCACGACCCTTCAAAAGCTTGCATATTTCACCCGGGGACTGTTCTGATTCAAACAGTTCCTGAATTGTCGACGCTACAGAGCTCATAACTAAATTAATATTTAGAAATACCTCTGAAAGTAAAATATAACAGATAGTGCATATAATGAGCTATCTAATAGTGTAAATAGATGGATAATTTTCACGTTTTAAAGGTTTTAAAATTAAGCATAAAAATGTGTCTACACCTGGTCTGATCACCCTGTAAATCAGATTGTATGATGTTCCGGGCGCGGATTGAGGCTTTAATAAATGATACTGGCGGTTGTTTTAATTTGAATTTTTTGATAATAGTATAATTTCGTTGTCCCCGATATATTTTGGAATTCGTTTTATTATTATAGATACCAAGAAGCAATTATGCCTGACGAAACTGTCTATGAAACTAATATTTGAGAATAGCGTTAGTTTTATACCTACTTCTCAACTACGAGGTTTGATCATTGTTATCAGTTTTATCTTTAGTTGCACAGAGTTAGCATTATTTAATTAAATTACTTTATGTTAGTGCCAAATACAAAGCTGCACTATGTATATACGAAGAGTGGAGAGGTGTATATAAGTATGCTGTGTAGTAGAAAGAAATTTTACTAAGATTAAATTTTGTCAGTAGAATGGTATCTATATATATTTACAATTTTGTTGAATGCATCTATAAAAGAGTTCAGATGTGCTAGCATGTCTGATTATTGGACAATCGATCTTTTAGTCCGTCGTATACACCTGTCCTAAGTGATCTGGAATCTCTACTTGAGCTCCACAGTCTAAAAGAGTCACAGTGGTCACTACACTCAAGCGTTGGGAGAAGAATAGTGAATATGTGTATCCATTAAGCATTGTGATCCGCTAAAAGATTTGGATTTTTCAAAGATAAAATATCATATTAAGCAATCACTGCAAAAGTATTGAATGTTAATATTGCTCCTCGCTTACTACAATAAAAGTACATAAAATTTTCTGACCCGACCACCATTGGGCTATTTTAGAAACTCTTTGTTTCATATTCCGCTAAATATTGATCAGAGGTATTTACAAATAAACCACAATTGAAAATACAGTGTTTTTTCAATAGTCATGGAAAAGTTTGATAGAGAAAGTGTTAGTTACCCTCTGTACCTACTTTATCATCATCCCTTCAATAGTAACATCCAACGAACAACCTCTTGCCAAATCAATAGTCAATTTCTAGAAAATTATTAAAAATTTATTTATTTATAGTAATCTAATGAATTATATATTTTCTTGTTATAACGAAATATAACGAAATTTAACTATTATAGCTATTTCTTATATACCTTTAATGCATTTCTATATTTAAATCGTATTCGTTAACTCTCTTGTTGAAGAATTCCATCAAGTAGACGTTAGTAATTGATGAAATATATGTACTTTTTTGAAATTAAAATCTTATTTTATCCAAGACAAAGCTGCTCCTTCGTAGATTTGGCACCTCGGTACTCTGGCATAATCATGGGCATATCGAGTACATTTGCGAACAGCTTTGGATTTTCATCAACTTTAATACTAGAATACTTTTTAGATCATAACGTAAGTCCTTGAATATAATTTGGACATATTAATATGATCACAATTTTAAATCCTAATTCCTCCTAAGCCATCTCTACTGGGATGGCAGTACGGATTTCTTCTAAGTGCTGCAATTTATATTGTCTCCACGACTGTTTACTTATCAACTGTTGTTGTTGAAATTCAGCCATGGAACTACGATGAGACAGGTTAGATATTTGTGTTATAAATGAAGATAAGGCAATCATAAATCAACAACTTGAAGATAATCTGCAATTAACTGATATTCATTTCATTATTCAGATCTTAAAGTTGGAGAGGAAACTAATGGATTGATAGGATCAAGAGAAGCTGAAGATAGTGAAATATGAAATTTCGTTAAAAGGCTCGTCCACCTATTGTTTGTAGTATTAAATTTTATTAATGTTATTACTATACATTACTATAGTGAAAATATTTTATGTGTGAGGTTAGTTTGGGTAATATATTGCATTAGCTTCTAAGAGTGTGACAGATATCTCTAAAAGATTTTGTGCAGGTATTTAATTATAAATACTACGTCTAAATGATAGTTATTTAATCAAAACATCAAATATTTGTGAATGTTAAATGAAATCAAATAAAACTTCCTCTTCACGAATATAAAGCACTCACATCAGAGGCGCTGTCCCCATTCGGCTCCCGATCAAATATTTTCCCTCAGTATAAAACAAATCTCAAACCATATATGTATATATATACCCATGAGATTAGTAGATAAATATTCATTATAATATTGTGTGGTTTCATATATTTCCTGCATTTAGTTCCCGGAGTTACCTTAAGGGTAAATTATAATTAAAAAAAATTATAAAGTAAGTTAAGTTTATGAAACTTCGAACGTATATTTAAAATTGAATTCTAAGACATTTTCATTCTTGACATTTTTTCGATTGGACGAATAGAAAATGAGTTATTCGAAATTCGAACGAATTTCGAACCGCTTTTTAAAAGTATAGAACTCAGACAATTTAGGAGCTACGGCTTTGGTTTTTTCTTCATTCGAATCGCAATTCGATTATCTACAAAATGCTTTTAGCCGATTTTTGAATTTCGTATTAGTTATTAAAAAAAAGAATTCAATATCTTATTTTTCGAAAAAAAAATTTAAAAAAGAAAAAATCAGCTTACAGCATTTTGTAGAAAATCGAATTGCGATTCAAATACAAAAAAAAACCAAAGCCGTAGCTTCGAAATTGTCGGAGTTCTATACTTCAAAAAAAAACGGTTCGAAATTCGTTTGAATTTCGAATAACTCATTTTCTATGCGTCCAATCGAAAAAATGTCAATAAACAAAAATGTCTTAGAATTCAATTTTATATATACGTACAAAGTTTCAAAAACTTTTTTCATACGAAATTTTCCATGAAAATTTTTGACACTATTAACTATCTATTACTTTTTATCTATAAAAAATCGATAAAATTTTCAGATTTTTCAATGTACAGTCCCCTTAAAAAATATATTAAAATATAATGCAGTCAAATTAAATTTTACAGTTGATTCGATACTCACATTTTTCCCACACAAATATATTATATGAAATAGAAATTAGTGAGACATGCTGTATTGCTTAAGCCGTGTTTACATTGTCAGTCACAACCTAGGGAATACTCGTGGTGATCACTGAGCATTCGAGAGTGTCATCACGAAAGTGTTCACACGGTACTTCAGTACGTCAGTGTGGTGAATAGTGGCAGTGCTGTCAGTCTGTGTATAGCTGTGAGAAGGTTTAGGCTGCCTTCACACCAACAGCTGTTGAGCAGGCAGGCAAGCAGTATTTGAGAAACACGGTAATGCATTGGAGCGTTCACACCAAAAGCAAGCAGTTGAGCGGTCAGACGCTGTTAGCAAAGCTGCTAGCTGTTGGCGTGAGATGCGATCGATTCCTGCTCCTAACCGCTGCTGTGCAGTCTGCCAGATGTGCGATTAGTGTCAATTAGTGTATAAAGAGGTGCCGAAGAGAGAGGTTGTGAACAATCGCTATGGATATTGAGCAGCTACATCCGAAGTATTTGAATGCGAAGCTATCTGAAGCTAAACATAGCGACAGGAATTATATATCAAACCAATGGAACAAAATTTGGACATATATATTGATATGAAATCATAAGATTTTGATATGAAATAGATGAATTATATATGCCCATTAAATATTCGTTCTCTAAATAATTTTTATTTACTTCTGTATGATTGAATCGGTTTTATATTTTACTTCTGTAAATATTTCACAATGATAAATGTATTAAGATCAATTAAATTTTATTACGTTATAATGTATTCTTCTTCAACTTTTTTTTGTTAGAATATCTCATTGAAATTAACTTATATTACTGTCGAATGTATCTAGATTCACTACCAAAAGGTATCTAGATACACTTATTAATAAGAATTTTTAAGATACAAAATACCTTGCATTTTTATTTATCTCTCAATATTTATATTTACAACCGTATGCAATAGTTTAAACTTTAAAATACTTTTTTATCAATATTTTAATAACAAAATAATATGACAATAAATCTATTTAAAAATTTAAATCAATTCAAAATATAAATAATGTTACATTTTACAAAACAATTTACAGAAAAGAATATCATCAATTATATAAATAATATTTCTAATTCTAACTAGCTTTTATAAATAGAAAGAGAGCGACCGCCATATAAAAACTGCTTCATCAACTGCTCGCGGTGTGAAGGGCACACTGCTCAACTGCCTTTGGTTATGCCAAATGACTCGCTATCGAAAAGAAAGAGAAGGTTGCTGCGGAGCCTCGCACACCGTCCTCTTCTCTTCCTATTACTAACAGCTCACTGAAGATGAGTGAAAAACAGAAAAAGTGCCTCTCAGAGCCAACTCTCAGAAAGTGAGGTCATTCTAACGAACACTGTCCGTTTTTCAATTTCAGTGCGAAAACAGCGTTTCATGGTGAAATTCGACACTTTGTGGTGAATCCCTTGGGAAATACCTATGTGCCGACTGTCAATGTAAACACGGCTTTATGCATGCCATTTGCATTGTGTAGTGTAATATGGAACTAATACATTTCGTCCAAGGACAATTCATCAACAATTTGTTATAAAGTGGGTATAGGATGTATTTGATATTATTTTCACTATTACATTAATACCCAGATGTAAATATCTAATACTATTATAGTGATTTAAGCCGAAACATTTCATAAAAAATGTTTACCTATCGATTGTAACTATAAAACTAAATATGTTAAAAGAGTTGACTGAATCTTTTAAGTTATTTCCTCTCTTAACATTTTGCATGCGTCAACTAAAATGTAGCGTCAACGCGGGCATTGCCCCGCACTTAGTGAACAAGTCCAATTAACTCTAAAACTATTCCAGATAGAGAAGATCTGTAAGATGCAAAAGAAAGAGGTAGTCACTTATTTTATACACTTAAAACGGCTTAGCCCTATGACCAATGGGTTAATAGTTATTCAACTTTTTTCTAAAACAATTGCTACCCTAGCAAACCGCGCATCAATCTCGCAACATTAAGGGCATTATCTCGCACTGCGGGGTAATGCCCTGCACCACTCCAGGCAATATCCTGCATTGCAGTGTAATGTGACAGAATTAGTTATTCTGTCTGCGACGGTGATTAAGTACACACCCACTTTCTTTGTACTATAGATGAGATCTAGAGTAAGATTCCTAGTGATACCTTAGTTTTGAATTGGTTGTGGTACAAGTAAGTTATCAGTGATGAGTTGGTAGAAACGCAGGATATTTCTTGTTGTTTCTACCGATATAATTTATGCTAAAATGTCTATTGTATATTTCAGGTTAATATTTGGAAATAGTTAAATGTGTTGTTAAAGTAATGTTATAACTTGATAAAATAGTAACGTGTATATCAGGAGTGTAGCAAATCATAGGTGGGTTTTCAAACAGATGAATAGATATGATACTGTTTCTTATTCTTCTGAAGATTTGGATGTTGTTTCTATAATGGTGATTTACGTAGAAACTAAATAGTTTTCTTTTGTACATTTACAGCTCGGCTTCAGACGTTATCTATTATCAAACAATATATGCATTCACTCAGAACGACTTGTTACTAAACCTTCAACAATCAATGAAATCTAGCGCATAGTATTTTATCCCACTACAGCAGGTTAATGGCCTGCACTCCTATTAACTTGGAAACTAATAGATCATTCCAAATTTGGATCACACCATCGTAAAGAGCTGCTTCTAAACCCTTAGAAACAGTGTTAAGAGTACATAATACAACACTTGGAAATAGCGTCATCATGTGTTTGAGTAACACCTATGAAAGTTAAGAGGCTCAATATTGAGCCACCTGAAAATATAATATTGAGCAACCTCAATATTTAGTCACCTGAAAATATAAATCGCACATAATTTACTATTACGAAAAAGTTATAAGTTAAAATGTACTTTAAATGTTGCACAAACATCAGAAAATAGTTTAAGTTCATTTCTGTGAAGTGAGATTCACGCTACAGACAAGAGTTTATTTTATATTGCGCTTCTTGTTGGTGCATGAATACTCTTGCATAATAAAAGTTTAGGCGGGCATCTTTTCGCCCATACACTACACACTGTATGTACACACCATATACACTGTATGCATACACACTGTATGTATACACACAAAACACTATTTATTTACACTACACACTGTATGTTTACACGCTAAACAATTATCTATGGTTATTATATCTTATCATGATGAAAATTCAGCATTTTATTGTACTGTAAAAGTGTGGAATAATGCACTGCATATTTTTTTCAAGCCGGGCAAAAACCCGCACTAATTTCTTGCCATGTAGTTAATTTTTGGCTGACCTGAAACAAAAAAAGTAGGTAGTATATTAAAGTACGCTAATTAACCTATAATATGTCACAAACGTGATCATATTTGATTGAGAATTGTGGATTCTGCAGCAAATCTTGCAAAATTATCTGATTTTACGAATGCAAATGTTTGGTGCATAATTTTATAGTGTCCTATTTAAAAATATTTTAGAATACTTACCGAAATCTAACATGGATAATATCATTTGTCCTGAGGGTTGAAAACCTGCTCTTCCCAATGCCGTAACCAGAAATTTTAATTTCCAAATAGTGTTGGAGATAAGGGGGGTGCGGGGTAATGCCCGCACAATCCAGGTGCGGGGGAATTACCCGTGTTGACGCTACTAACAAGAATAAATGTGTGGACCAGTAAGAAAGAATATAAAATAATAAACTTTGATATTCTATTTAAAAAAAAATAATATTTATATTATAATTTTCTCTATTATAGCTAATTGAATTTGTTCGCATTTTGAAACTGAATTGCAAATGCTCCCATGGGAGTATCAAATAGTATATCTATTTTATTATAAATGATAAATCATATCAATGGCGGAAGGTTTGAGTGCGCTATATTCACATTGTATATTAGTTTCCAATCTATTTACTTATACGCCCCTATTAACAATCGATCTAATTGATTTATTATTAATACGCTGAAATAATTTTAATCTTCATAAAGATTATAATCTTTTCAATATTCCAAATCATATTTATGGCTATGTAATTCAGTCCCAAATTCTTGTAAGAACACGAATATAATTATATTATTAACTTTGATGTAGCCGATCTTACCACCCAAGATATGGGAAAATCCGGGTTCATTTGACCTTCTGCAACATTTTCTAGAAGTGTCCCGCCGGTACCTAGTGTGTCTACTCTAAGTGAGTTTAGCTTTCTCGATCTTGAACAATTATTGATTAGCTAACTCTTGGATATCATTCCATACCATTGACTGAGTGCTTTCATTTAATATGTGCCGATAGATAAGAACTTATAATATTTAAGCTCAACTAACACTGTTCTGCAAGGAAAGAAAACACTATATAATTAAAATCATTGATTTACTCAAACAAAATGATTTAAATCAATTTGATTTACTCAAGGTGTAAAAACAATTGATTTATTATATTAGAATTGTGTTTTATTCAACCCCACTGAATTATAATTATTGAATGATAAAGGCCCTGTTATTTTATAGATCAGAAGAAATAAAATTTAGAAGACTAAGAACTTGCAAATTAACTAAGAAGTCTATTTAATCTTTGATGAAAAACAAAGCAAAGACAAGAAAGTAAAAGATTAATAGCCCCATCAAATTTCATTCATATAAAAATGGGCTTAAATGTCACAGAAATGCCTTGAATCAGCTTACAGACGTGTTGTAGTGATTCTTGTGATGTTGCCAGATGCGTAACTACTAATTTTGAATTTTCATATACCAATTTTATTGCATTAAAGATCGCCATAGTGCCGGAGGTTTCAGGTACTAATAAAAAATGAGTTAACTATTGATATTAATACAGTTTGATTAATATGTGAAGTATTCACATGATAGAACAACCTTTATAAGTAATTGGTACATGCTTTTTGGAATTCGTGAGTAGTATATATTCAATATTGTTTTACAGATAAGGATTTATTGTCTCACTTGGGACTTATTATTACAATGAATATCCCACTTGTATTATACATTTAGAAAATATATTCCAATTGTACACATAATTGTACTTTGCCGGTCATTCTAATCCAGCTAGACAAATGGGATCATATGTCCCATAAAAAATATTATATCAAGAAAAGAACTTTGAAGATCGATTAAGAAGCCTTCAAGCATTTCTTAAATATCAAAAAATAATTAATAAAAAGTTACAGGGATCAGAAAAATAATTGACGCGAGAGGGTTAAACCCTTAATCGGTGGGACAAGGTGAAGTAGCGCTCAGAGTTTCGATCTCAAAATAGATCTTTCAGAATAGATCCCATAAAGGGGAGGAGTTTGGATATTATTTGACGGGATAGCCGACTAGTATTGTGGTACCCATCAATTAAATAGTTAGAAGGATACTCGCACTTGAAAATGACGCGGAAGTGTGACGTCACGCGAGCGACTCATGACGTCACCTGGTATACAGATACTCGCATCGGAAATATTTGGTTATAGATCTTCATGAAATAACTTTTGATTACTTAGTCAAATAGATAATTAAATGCATCGTAAATGTTAATATATAATTATATATATACCTAATACTGAAATCATTTATTGAATTTAGCTCAGATGATATTCAATAATAATTGGATTTGTGTCGACTACGATCGATTGTGTATTCTCCAACAATGATTGAAATTGAAGATCTATATAGAATAATTTCTAATATAAAAATGTAAGTATAAGAACTATTTATCACGATAAAATCGATATGGTGAAATATATATAATTAAGATTTGTCGGCGGATTTCTTCAATTAAGGAATGAATGAAATATATACAAATTAACAAAATGAATAAAAAAAAGAACAGTATAGAATAAAGTAGCTAATAGCTGTATTCTGAAAACTAGTATTAAGCTACAGAAAAGCTAGTATTGAGCTACAGACTCAAAGTAAACAATACAAGAACCTTCAAATCGTATTCCAAGTGACGTCACCTTCTTTTTCTTTGTCGGTATTTCTGTCGAGTGCGAGTATCCTTTCAACTATTTAATTCATGGTGGTACCTAACTGCTCCTTTGGTGTGAGATGTAGCAATTAAATCCATTGCTGTAGTGATGCAAACACATTATTTGTGTATGCATAACTGCTCTCGCAAACCTATATGATTATGTGTAATGAACATTCAAAGTTAGTTACTATTTGACTCGCATGAGATGAACATCTAATCTCAAGTCTTAGCTTGTGAGACAATTACTTGTGAGTGTTTTAGTGAAGTGCATAGTGAAAATATATTTGCTTGATACAGAAATACAATCTCTTTAAAGTTTTAGTTAAACTTATTATTCATCCTAAATATAGTTAAGCATTGACCAGAGGCCTGAGGTCGGAAACCATATAGGCAAGGTGGTTCTAGGGCATGGCAATGAGTATTTAGTAGAAAGAGATAAACTGAGAAAAAGGAATCTGAAAGATAAGATACAGAGTAAGATTCTAATCACACGTAACCCATACCGTGGACCATTATAAGGTTTCACAGATGATGAGATAACCCACAGAGGGGACCATCACATTGGTGGCAGTATGGTGTGTGATTAAGTAATACGAATTTAACGAACGGAAATTCAATTACTAAAGTGAGAGTTTGAGAGCTTTGTAGTTTACCAAAAACTAAGTTAACCATCTGATTGGAGAGTATTTGATTACAGCAAGACCGGGTTTTGCGACCCTATATGACGGTACGATCCAATTAAGGTGTTCAGTTTTTGTGATAAAATATAAAGATTTTTCAACTCAAGATCAAGTATAAGGCATCTCGAAAATTATCGGAAGGATAAGGAGAGTACAGATGGCCTAATTTGAATGAGAGCAGAGACAATCAGTGAGATTAACCAATTCGGAAAGTCTACGGTGAATCATACACGGAAGGAGGAAGAGACAAGTACGGGTATAGCGTTGCACGTTGGCGAATGTGGACAACATTCAATTAATCAATATACAACATGCAAAAAAGCCGTAATTCAACCGGAAACTGAGTCTAATTTGTTTAAACACTACATCTGAATAGTATTTATTCAAGCTGCTTCATTCAATGTACACGAGGTGACACAGTAAAGATCATGGCAAAAGTCGCCGAAAACATCTGAAAAGGGAGACCCGCTGTTCATGGAACCAAAATTGAGTATAAGCAGATTAACGATTAAGAAGCGTTGTCACATCCTTGTATTTATCAGTTTCATTTGTGAATCAGTCGCATCAAGTTCTCTGAGAACTTAGTTCAGTGGTGAAATATCAGTCTCGCTAAGTCAGTGTTTGTGTGTATTACATTAGCAACATTAAAAAGAAAAAGGTTAGTTAGAAGAACTTAATTAATTTTTATTGAAGCAATTATTATTATAGGATGTATTTTGTTAATGCATTTCTTTCAGCTTTATAATATTATTGATGTGACAGGTATTAATATTTAATTTTATTGATATAACAGATTTTGCTCTATTTTGCATATTTTATTTTTATGATATTTTCATAATACTATTTTCATAATTTGTTTTTACCCACACATTTCATTTAAGTACACACTAACATTGAGTTAATAATGAGAATACATGCAAAGCTCTGAGGAAGAAGTAGTTAATCCAAACCCAATTGAATTAAGGTCTGGTTGAAAGACAAAACCCCGAATTAAGAAGGGCAAATCGAAGAAACAAAATAATACACATCCTAAGGTACCGATTATAGAGCAACAGAAATTAAATAGGATAGTTATAGACAATTTAAATACAAATACTTCAGGGACAATGACGGCGGTTGAAATGACACAAGCTCAACTACAAGAAATAATTAAAAGTAGAAGCACAACAATCATAAATTCAGATTCCTTGCCGATATTCAGAGGAAGAAGAAGACCAGAAGATCCAACTTTCGAGGAGAAAAACACCTTTAAGCAGCATTTGAGTCTATTAAATAACCATATATCCAGTTTAGGGGACAAAGATGATGCTGAAAAGAAGAAAATCCTTCTCAGAAGCGCTGATTGCAAGCTGGGAGATTTTCAAATTACTGTTAATAACGTTGTTAACGGAAAAACATTTATAGATAGCACATACGAAGAAATATGCACAGTTTTAGAAGATATATATGTGCAGAAAGACAGTAAGGACATCTACAGTGTATGTCATGAATTATACACCAATAAATTGAAAGATGAAACTAGAGCTGCCAGTGAAATATTAAGTACATTGGAAAAAATAGGTGAGGTCACAGATCATATACTAAATGACGACACAATGAACGCGCAATTTCCTGCAAGAATTGCAGCTGAAACTGATCAGGCATACAACAACAGATTGAAAAAGCACGCTAAAGATTTAATGAATACAGCCATGTTTTTAACAATATTGGGACCACAGATCAACCCTAATATTGTCAAGGGAGTTATTGAAGGACCGTTTAAAACAACAGCTAATTTACTGTCCGCTACAACAAAGAAAATCAGGTCTTTGCCCCATGACAAAAAATCCTAATTCCGAAAAAGAATTTCTATAACACAGAAGCTTTTGTGATAGAAAATTCTGATCTATTTGTAGGTTAGAATCAGGGTAATTATCACGATGATATGCAGGAAGAAACAGCAGAGGCATATTACGCATATGATGCTAGGCAGAGAGGTACACACAGTAGATATGCACGAAGAAGTAGATACAGACACAACCACCAAGGTAGAACAAATGTGACAAATATACATACCCACACACCACAGCAGAATAGTGATAGGTGTTACAGATGTAACAATTTAGGACATATAGGAAGAGATTGCCGTACTCAACAACCTTTTAACCGAGGTCAATTCAAGGATTTTCGCAGGAAAATGTAAATACGAACGCTGAAATAAATACAGAGCATAAAGTTAGTAAACAACTTGGTAGGATTAATTTAATAAAACATCTAGCAAAGACAAATGCGATGGCTTTTGGTAACTCCGTGCACACATGTGAATTAAACATGAATAAATTAGATCCTGTGTACGTTTAATTCAATGGTGAACTTATTTCGTCATTCAATTCAAAAAATCAATGCGAATGTAAAAATAAGTTCGATTTACTAAAAGAAGTGAATTTAAGCGATGAGGAGGTAAGTACAAGCGAGACGTATATAGCAGCTCAGTTCGTAAAAAATAAAGATGAATTAAGCGGATTAAAGGACTGTCATTATACAATAAAAGGGACTTCTAAACCAACGATAATATTACATAGTAAAGAATTTGATTGGGAAGCGTTAATAGATTCAGGTAGTGAGCGAACGATATTAAACAGTCGTAATTTCAAATATATTGCGAGTAACGAAGAAATAATGAGATCGGATGTCACTATTAAAGGCATAAACGGTCGTTCCGAAGTAAAGGGTGAAATAGATTTAGTATTGTCATCCAAGTCAAATAAAATACGAGTAAACGCTTTACTAATCGACAACGCTAGCTTTTCATACGATATGATATTAGGAAGGGATGTATTAAAAAATGCCCAAATCAATTTTGATAAAAATAATTTGAAGTTAGGTGAAGAAAAAATTCCGTTTATGGAAAAACGTAAAATAGCTACTAAGGAACTATTAAGTACGGACTGCTTAATAGCAGAGTTAGTTCTCATTTCTAATGGGTCAAAGAGGAGAACTTTAATTAGAGAAATAAACGAACGAACAGAAAGCAATAGCAGCATTGCGAAGGTAAGGGTTAAATCTCAATTAAAACAGAAAGGGCAAGCGGAGGTTATGAAGTCCGAAATGAAAACAAAGCCTAGAAGAAAAAATTTAATACGCAAGAAGAATGGTAATCTTCATATAAGTAGCCAAGTAGTTGAGGCAAATACTATAAAAGTAATTTATGGTTTTGTTACGAATAACGAAGCAGGAAGTTTTATCGTAGCTAAAAGAAGTTTCAGTTCGGGTTTAGTGGTAGCCGAAACCCTAATAAATATAGAAGAAAGTAAAAACGAAGGGGACCAAGTGTCTATTTGCCCAGTTTTTGTAATGAATCCGACTGATAGTGATATCGTATTGAACGAAAATCAAATACTAGGAACACTAGAAATCTATGAAAAACAAGTTGAAGTTAATATAGCGACTATTTCGGAGTGTTTAAATAATAGGACTCGTAAATCTAGATTAGGAAACGTGTTGAGTGACGAAATAACAAAGCCATTTGAACGAAACGTTACCCCTGATTTGATTTATGAAAAGTCAATGGTACATGCAGTTGGAAATAATGGAGAGCCATTAGTTTCAGTGCATGGCAACCATGAGATAAAGTGTAAAATATCACGTGACGGAAGTGCTGATAGAAGCCGTGATATCACAGTAAGAAGTGATGATGTAGAAAACAATTCTCAGACAACGCTATCAGCACTGAGAAGGTTAATTAATGCTGACATATCATGTGGAATGTCAGAGTATGAAGACAAAACGACACAGTTACTAAATGACTTTAGAGACGTAATAACCCTTAAAGACGAACCAATAGGAACCACTAGTATCTGTACACATAGTATTAAATTAAAAGACCCTAATGTAGTAATCAATAAAATACCGTATAGAATACCACATAAATTTCAAGAACAACTTGAAGAAGTTAATAAATCAATGTTAGAAGAAGGAACTATTGAACCTTCAATGTCCGATTTCAATTTTCCCGTCATCGTGGTTCATAAAAAGAATGGGGAAATACGTCCCGTAATAGATTTCAGATCTCTAAATAAATGTGTACATTTACAAGGGTTTCCATTACCAAGAGTAGACGATATGCTAGGATCTCTAGGAGGGTCCAAGGTATTTTCTAGTTTAGATCTAAGGAGCGCTTTTCACCAAGTGAAAATATCTGAAGAATCTAAAAGACTTACAGCTTTTGCGGTAAATGGAAAAAAAAATCATTTTCGTAAGTTACCCTTCGGGTATGTCAATAGTCCAAAAGTATTTCAAGCAATTATGACAAAAGCGTTAAACAAAGTATTAGGGAAATTATGTTTCGTATTTATTGATGATATCCTAATTTTTAGTCGATCATATGAACAACATTTAAATGATATTAGCCAAGTGCTGATGAGTTTACGTGTTGCTCATTTGAGATTAAAATTAGAGAAGTGTGAATTCTTTAAACACGAAATCAACTTTCTTGGACATCGAGTCACGACTGAGGGCATACGGTGCATCCAAAACGAAAAACTTAGAGAAGCATCTAGACCAACAGATGTAAAGAAACTTCAGCGTTTTTTAGGACTTGCGAATTATTTTCGTAAGTTCGTCCCTAAATTTAGCCAGAAAGCCGAACCATTATACAGACTATTAAGGAAGGACACTAAATTTGACTGGACTGACGAATGTGAGGCTAGCTTCACTAGTCTCAAAAATATTTTGACATCAGATAAGGTATTAGCTCACCCAAATTATTCCAAACCATTTTATTTATTTACTGATAGCTCAAGTGTTGGAATTGGCGCAGCTTTGCTACAGCCAGATTCGACCGGGAGCAAAACATTAAGACCCATAGCCTATTTCAGTAAATCATTAAATTCAACTCAGAAAAGGTACTCAGTTACAAAACAAGAGTTTCTTGCGATCCATCTAGCATTAAAGGAATATCAATATCTATGTCTAGGGTACCCTATAACCATTTTAACTGATCACAAACCCTTATGCGCGTTTTTTGGTAATAAACTTCCATTAGATTCGGCGACGGTAAGGTGGGCAATCGAAGCCAGCACTTATGATTGTAACGTGAAATATATTGAGGGAAAACGTAATGTGGTAGCAGATACTCTAAGTAGATTACCTCCTTTAACGGAAGAAACAATAGATTAATGCGAACTTTTAACACCATCTAATGAAAGTTTCAGTTCAATTGAAAGTTTTATAGCAACCACAAGATCGAGGGCTAAACTGAATGTACCACAAATTATTGACGACAATGACATTGAATCAGAAACAGACTCAGAAAATGAACAAGAATCAGATCCATCTAAATTGTATAAAATCAACAAAGAAAAACCATTTCTGAATTACATACCTAAACACGAAGAAATAACATGGACTTTAAACAGACTAAAGACAGCACAGTCAGTTGTAAGGAAATTCTTTTATTAAAAGATGTGACGTTTGCAAGATACTTAAGGGAAGCCTAGATACACCAATTAAATTATTGTCTGCCCCAGTAGCTAACACACCATTTGAAACAGTTTCATTTGATTTTATAGGACCTTTTATTACAACTGACACGAACAACAAGTACATTTTATCAATAACATGTATGTTGACACGATATAACGAATTACACGCAGTAGCTGACAAATCAACTAACACAGTAATTGATTGTCTAAGTAAAACATTTAGCCGTTGCGGATATCCCAAAACGCTAATGTCAGATTGTGCGAAAGAATTTAAGTCTAACGCAATTAAAACTTTCAGTGAAATACATCAGATATATAAATGTGAAGTGCTACCTTACTCAGCATATTCCAATGGAATTTGTGAACGCAACAACCAAAGAATTAACAAGCTATTAAGATTTTATGTAGCTACAGTAAATCACGATAATTGGGACATGTTTCTCGATATTGTCCAAAACACAATCAACAATCAGGTTAATATGTCCTTGAAAGATACTCCTTCATTTGCCATGTATGCTCGAGATACTTCGCCAAATATACAAGCAGAAAATTTGGATAACATTTATAATTTAGATACATCAGAATCAATAGTCAAAATTAAGGCCAGACAAGCTATATTTATTCAAGATCAGATTAGGGCGAACATAATTAATCAATCAAACAAACGCATAATTTACCACAATAGGACACGAAAAGACAAAATTATACAGATAGGTGATCGAGTATTAATTAGAAACCACCAGAAAACACATAAACTACAATTGAATTGGATAGGACCAGGTACAGTATTACAGGTCAAGAAAAATAAAGCCATAATAAAAATTGGACATCAAACGATAACAAGTAACATAAATTACTTAACTAAGTTAGAAAATTTCACAACCAATTAATTAAGTAATTTCATTACTATCATTAAACAGGAAATCAAATTGTGAGCAATTTGAATATAAACATCATGTAGGTAGCCCAAAATAGGAACACATAACACGTAGGAACATGAAGTAACTTGAAGTAACATGTAACATATAGTACAGGAACACTTGACATATAACTCAGTTACATGCAAAGATTCAGAGAAATGTTTACATTTTTTTTTGCTTACGCTAGTCAAACAAACACACATTATGCAGCTCAATGTTAATAATACAATACTTACTTTGCTCAGTAAGAGAATTATTGTATCAATACAATGATAAATTTTAGAATGTAAAATAATCGTATGTATTTAATTTAAGTTGGTGGGATGAATTATGAATTTTATTAATATAAAATTTCATATAATAATTTTAAGATGATTAATTTTTTAATGCATGTTAATTTTAAATTTTGTGTTTATATGTTTAGTGTAACGAATAAGATGAATTATACTTTGTCAAAATGCTAAAGAAATGTAGAAGTTAAATTGTTTAAAATCAGAATGAAAATTAAAAATAAATTTAAAATCATGATGAAAGACTGAAATAATTTAAAATCAAAAATAATTAATTCACACTGAGACTGATAACTGATAAATTACTTAAGTAAAACCAGGGGCCATGAATTAACAGTATCGTTTTGATTTCAGTTACACGGAGTCAGCCTTACCCAGCCATTGACAGCTTCTCAGCCATACCCAGCCATTGACAGCTTCTCAGCCATACCCAGCCATTGACAGCTTCTCAGCCATACCCAGCCAGTGACTGATCCTCAGCCACTCAGCCACTCACAGCCGGTGAAAAACGTTTGCTGTAACTACTTGACACACTGACATATATTTCAAGGTCGTGAGAAAACAGCTGACAGAATGGGACAAACACAAAGCAATTTCGATCTGAACTCTGTTGTAGAATTGATCCAAAAGTCTACGTCAATGAATAAGGCTCACCTGGAGGCGACTATAAAAAATATGGGGACAACGCAGTATGACCTCATACCTGATTTATTTAGTGATGTCTTGGTATTAATTCTGACATTATTAATGGTAGTAATAATGGTAAGCGGATATACCCACGTTAAGAAAGTTAAGTCCGATGAGGATATGAAGATGTACGAGATAAGGAGTTTGAAATCAAAAATGGCGACGGAGGCCTTTAACCAACTTAAAAGTAGGAGCCCTTTAGAACAGGGAAACTAATCGGGACGGTTACTTACTTTAATGACCATGCAATTAATATCCAGGCGACAAATTTTATTATAATGCCTCCTAAAAGTAAAAAAACAAAAAGCAAAATTGATATTAAAAGGTCAAGTAGCATTTAGAAGAAAAAAATTTTTATAAAAAAGTCAAATTAAATTAGTTCATTACTTTAAGTTTTTAATTTTAAGTTTGGGTAATTTTAAGTGAAAATTAAAATATAATCGTTTTCAATTGAATTGAATTTTAAGTTTAAATTTTTTTTCTTTCGATGTTAATTTTAATGTTTATTTTTAAGGATTAAGACTGTCTCAAAATTTGATTAAAAAAAAATGATCAAAATTCATAAAAAAGAATATAAATAAAAGTCACAATTTACGATATCATAACATATGATAAATTATAGCGAATAATTCTTTTCATCAATAAAGAAGGAATTTCATTAAAATTGAACAAAAAACTAAGTTAAAAAAAAATATATTTTTAGAATAAAAAAAATTTTTGAATCATAAATTTATTTTTAAATGTAAATGAAATAACAACTATGTGTAATATATTGGAGTGATCAAAGACTCTGATAATATTTAGAATAATATTCTAAATATTAGGAGGGGCGAGGTGAGATCTCAAATAGATTAGGCAAGTTTTACATTTATAAAATGAAAAAATTATTTATTTTGAACTGAGACATAGTAGGTAGGAATAACTTAGAATATTTAGTACTAAATAAAAAATATTGTTAAAGCAAAAATTAAGATTGTACAGGTAAGATAAAAAAATTTATAAAAATTTTATGGATGCACTTTACTTCTGAAATATTTTTATAATAAATTAAACTTATAATTTTTAATTTGCTAATAATACACTTATAGCCGGTTCGAGAAATTTCAAGAGATCCAATACACAGGCTTCCACTAACAGAGTGCGCGTCTGAACATTGTTAACTATTGGGTAACAATGTGCAGACAGGCCAGCTGGTAGTTTTGGAAAAATGTGAATTGTAACTTTGAAATTTTCGGAAGGGGGGAGCGATGTAGTGATGCAAACACATTATTTGTGTATGCATAACTGCTCTCGCAAACCTATATGATTATGTGTAATGAACATTCAAAGTTAGTTACCATTTGACTCGCATGAGATGAACATCTAATCTCAAGTCTTAGCTTGTGAGACAATTACTTGTGAGTGTTTTAGTGAAGTGCATAGTGCAAATATATTTGCTTGATACAGAAATACAATCTCTTTAAATTTTTAGTTAAACTTATTATTCATCCTAAATACAGTTAAGCATTGACCAGAGGCCTGAGGTCGGAACCATATAGGCAAGGTGGTTCTAGTGCATGGCAATGAGTATTTAGTAGAAAGAGATAAACTGAGAAAAAGGAATCTGAAAGATAAGATACAGAGTAAGATTCTAATCACACGTAACCCATACCGTGGACCGTTATAAGGTTTCACAGTTGATGAGATAACCCACAGAGGGGACCATCACATTGCTGAATATTGTTACCATGAACATATAACTCCTATTATGGCTTATGGCGATAACAGTCACAATGGATGCATTTTGAAGCTGAAAGGTGAATGCTCCCCTGGGAGTATTAAATATTATATCTATTTGAATATAAAAAACTAATACCTATGATTAATATGTTATTGCGAATTTAGTTATAAGATGTAATTTTAAAAAAAGTTAAACAATAAACAAGTTTGATGATTATATAATAGAATTAATAAATTTGGTTTGACTGGAAATGGAATTTTTAGTGATAATAATCATGAAACTATTTGATGTGATAAAATAGTGGTCAGTGGCAGTGAAGGGGCGGAAAATTTGGGTGACCGGACAACTCGCTGCCTGATAATTCGTCGTGATGACAACTCGCCGCTAGAACAATTGGCCGCTAGGACAATTCGCCACCAAAACAGCTCGCCGTATGTTTTATGATTTCCCGCCGTATACACCATTTATTTATAAAAAATATTTCAAATATAGCTGCGTGATGTATATTAATTATCAAATTTTCTTAGCAGTATTTCATTTCAAAAGTTAAATATAATGTTTTTTACCTACTATATAAACATAGTGTGTTGTAAATTAATAATAATTTTTTTGTCATTCTATTTGAAAGTATTTTACTTGGAATAATTTGCTATTGGAAAAAAACGAGTTCAGGTGTCTTCTTATTATGTTTAATGACTTATAAAATTACTTTAGTTTAAAAGTAGTACATTAGTGCAAATAAAGGATACTTAAATACGAATTCTTAGATTTTTGTGTTAGGTAGACTAATAGGGTACATTTTCTATCACCTCTTCATTTTTCTCTTCTATTCGTGAGTGCAGTCACCGGTGCTTGTGTTCCTTTTCATATCATTCCTTGGTAAGTAACTGCATCCACGAAGTAGCTTTTCAGCATTCATGAACATTGTCACGGACTGGTGGTTGGTGCCTTTGTTCAAGGAGTCACTCTGTTTTCTGACTTCTTTTTCCTGTCCCTTGTATAATTAAATTCCTTTTGACGTCAACTAGAAAGCCCTTCGTTTCGAAGCAGACGTTAAATGCTTCTAAATTTATATTAATAGTTCTATTATTTTTTGCTGCTTGATATATTCTCACAGATATAACAAATTAAACTAATTAATTGAAATAATGAAATTTGTCAACTACTGTTTTACGTCAGTCTTGAGCGTATAGAAACAATTCATTGTTCAAATTATAATATTTTTGAATATATGAAAATGATGTATACACCGGGAAAACATAAATTACGCGGCGAGTTGTCCTCACGGTGAATTGTCCGCGGCGAGTTGTCCTAGAAACGAAAATTTGATAAGCGTGGTAGAGCCGGGAGAGGTAACACCGGTAGTCCTGAAATGGAATGAAAGATTTGTAGAAACTGAATGGTATAATACTCAAAATTTTCGAAGGGTAATTAATACTACTATTTAAATATAAGGCCTTAGTAAATACAGTATGAGCCACAAAAATGTTTCCGCTTTTTCAAATACTTGTTAATCGTTAGCCAATGGAAGAAAAAACTGTGTCTTGGTCTCTTTTTCTCTGCCTCTTATTGTACTATTAACAAGTAAAAAAAATTTGAACTGATAGACATAGTTTGAGAACAGGTAAGCAGAGATTGAGGGTGATTATTTTTGTCATTGCGCGAAGGTTATTCTTAGAAATAACTCTGTGATTTTACTTACTAAAAGGCAGTGAATAAAAGGAAAGAAAATTACAATGACAGACATTTTAATACAGGGTGCTTACACTTCTTCCTTGGAAACTATTTGGAAATAGAACAACTTCAGTGAAATTTTTGGTTGAGGCCCGCTTCACACATGCATTTTTAACAGCGCGGAAAAAAAGCTCTTCTTAAAATGTGTTCACTCATGTATTTTTTTTTTTCGCTGAAGTAAAAATTTAATGTTGATTCTTCCATCGGCGAAAAAAAAGCGCAAGTGTGAACACATTTTTAGAAGAGTTTTTTTCCGCGCTGTTAAAAATGCAAGTGTGAAGCAGGCCTTAACCAATTACCATGCAACTCTAGGTACCTAGAGTTATCCCTGTTTCAAAGTTATTCAGTAGTTTCACAATAGCATTAAGGAGGGAAACGGTCTTTTCACCGCCGGACTATTCCCACACACAGAGAAAGGATTAGTTGAATCAAATCATATTTGATTTGTTTTGACTAAATTTTATGGTTTATCTGTGCGCCTACCTACGTGGTGAGTTGCAGGTACTATTTAAAATGAGTTAAATTGACGTTGGTTAAAACAACTCATATGTGAGTTGATTATTATTAATTCCCGATGGTCACAACAACTAACTGTGATAGTCAAAACTACTCGTGATGGTTGAACCAATTATATGTAATGGTTAAAACAACTACAGAACAAGGTTAAATCAACTTCTTGTGTATGTTTCTCCAATCACCCCTATGTGTTGTACCAACTACTCGTGTAGGTTTTATCAACTACTCGTGTTGGTTATATCAACTACTCGTGTAGGTTATATCAACATCTCGTGTTGGTTATATCAACTACTTGTAAACTAAGTAAATGTATACCAACTATTATTGTAGGTTGAAATCTAGGTCCGGTTAGCAGTAGCCAGACTTTTTAAATGACTTTTTCAGTCAGTATATTTACTGTATTAAATTATAATCTCTAGTTAAGTCCCGGTATCAATTAGATTAGACTATTTATTTTCTAGGACCAAATCTAACATGTTCATTTATTTTCTACTTTTGCTTCTGTGATATACATACTATTTTAATTTTAAAAAGTAATTGATCACCTAGACTTATCCTTGCTTTTTGAAATGTTTTCGATCCGATGAATTGATATATGGTTATTAGTTGTAAATTAATAGATTAGATTGAACAAGTAACTTTATCAGGTCAGTTTATGACGTAAATAACTTTACATAGTGATAAATAGGTAGGCTAGATGAATTAATTAACCAGGCTAGATTACAAAAGTTGATAGAATAAATCTTTGATATGCTGCAATTGTACTATAACTTAATGAATAATAAATTAATAATAAAGCCTTTATCTTCTAAACCATATTTCAGTGCAATTCATCTTACTCATAGGCACTGATATATAAATATGCTAATAGAATTACCAAGGTCAAATTGAAAACGAAATATAAACATTTAAGATTTAGATTTATTATTTAGAAGTACAATTTGAATTCTCGTCACTGTCTTTCACGACTATAGGTTGCCAATTCCTTAAATAAGAGATTCGTATATTAATATATATTGAATAGAAATTCATAGTATCGTTCATATACATAATCAATTATATCACCTACTCTTTTTCCTTTTGTGATGAGATAGCGAAAGCTTTGATATTCTTATCATGTCTGGAATCCCCAAAAGCATATGAAAAAGTAAGAGCTAATCATATTGCAAATACATATATAAAAATCATCTAATATTTTCAAATACTTGCTTTGACCTAGCATAATAGTTCCTGAATCATTCAAAGGAATTGAAGAGGACTCCGATGGTTGATGACGTTGATCAACTCCATCAATTCTTCATAAAGATATGAAAGTAGATTCAGAAAATATAGAAAACCATATTAATAAAGAAATGAAGAGAATTATTAACTGAGAATTGTTTCATATAGGTAAATTATTTATATAAAATGTTAAACTAATTATAAATCTTCAGATGCAGTATAAATTTAGCTCTAATAAATGCAACGGATTTTCCTTGATAATCCTCATAATTTTGTTCATTATACACTCTTAATTTAGACTTTAATTAAATACTAAATAAGTATAATATATCAAAAAGCTCACCTATGGTTGGAGTTTCTCCCTGCTAAATCCCTGGACGGTGTTCTCCTCCGAATACCTCCCTGGATGGAGTTTTCCCTGCTAAATCCCTGGACGGTGTTCTCCTCCGACTACCTCCCTGGATGGAGTTCTCCCGGTCATAGAAAACTAGGGTCAAGTATAGGTAAATTGCGGCACTTTAACTAACTGCGGTCTCTTATCTCAGAAACATTAATAATCATCATGGCTTCAAGGCACTCGTGAAATAAATAGAACCTATCATAAATTGAGCTTAAATTATGATGTTCAACAATTCAATATATAGCTAAACTAATTTCAGAATGATTTTGAGACTCTCTTAATAGGGTCACAATTAGAAATTAAAGAACCGAATTTACCTGTGCAACCCTATCTATAGGTAGACTAACTAGTTTCAAAATATATAGATTATCAGACCACTTTACTTAAGATACTAGGATAAGTTCCGAAATATCGGACGGTTCCACATTTTTCGTTGCCTTAGAAAAACTATATAAAATAATTAATCAACTTTTATTTTAATTAGCAATTAGGTAGCTATATACTATATTTCATGCGTGACCGAAAATTTGAAATCGCCTGATAATTTGGAACTTACCCTATTCTGAGGACAGCGCAGTAACTGCCTAGCCTATGTAGAAGGTATTGACACTGAAAATAACAGCTAGGTTGGTATGATGCTTAATTAAGTTAACATATAATAATCAAGGAAAATTAGTTTTATATCAGTTTACAAACTGGAAGGCAGTAATCAAAATTTATTATTTTAAAAGTTATATACTAATAATCAGCTCTTCAAATAACTACCTATATATAGCCGCCAAACTATCAATCACCAACATTTTAGAATATTTAGGCAGACCTTTATCAATTTATTAATGGAATTAATTATTAATTAATAATCGATCGGCAGCGATACTACTATTTAATGCATATAACGCTATTGTTTGCACTTGAACTAAAATGGTATTGAGGAGCGTTCACATTCAACACGTAACACACTTGAAACAAGATTTGAACTGAAAAGTGTTATTCGAATAAATTAGCTTTGAGGAAAGCATAAGTTGCCACATACTCATTTGATTGAACTCACACCTAAACTTAAAAAAAAAGTAGAACCAACTCTCATAGTAAGTTAATTTATACACTGCAGAATACACTGGATTAACAGTCTTTGTGGGTTACATTATCACACTATGTCATAGTTGTTTTAACTCTTACCTAAACTTACAAAAAAGTAGCGCCAACTCTCATAGTAAGTTAATCATACACTGCAGAATACACTGGATTAACTTTTTTTGTGGGATACTATAACACACTATGTCATAGTTGATTTAACTCGCACCTAAACTTAAAAAAAAAGCGTCAACTCTCAGTAAGTTAATTCATACACCAGATACATTGGATTAACAATCTTTGTGAGTTACTTCAACACACTATGTCCTAGTTGTTTTAACATATGTTCAAACTCCCAAAATTTAACTCTAACTCTCATAGTAAGTTGATTCAATCCATAAAATGATTTGAATTAACTATGTTTGGTGACACACACGTCATAGTTGTTTTAACACACGTGAAAACGTCAAACCAACTCACGTAATAAATTGATTCAAAGCATAAATTGTTGACCCAAACTTTTTTCTCTGTGCAGCTGGATATTTCACCGCTGGACTATTCCCAGCCGGACTTTTCCCCGCCAATTATTTAAAGTCTAATCCAGTCAGTAGTATAGTTGAGTGTCTTCTGTGGGTTGACAGACATTTCGTCGACAAATTTTCGTAAAGAGGATATTAACACACTCAAATGTTACAAAACATATACTTTAACAGAATGATTTATCAAACGATCAAATCACAAAATATAATGGTGAGGAGGAGAACTATTAAATTTATTACTTTTTCCCTCGTAAAAGTGTTGACGGACATCCCGCGTTTGACAGACGTGGGATATCCCGCGTGAGACAGACATAGAATTTGAGTGGGATTCATGACGTGGGACATCCCTAGTGATGCAGAAGTGGAACATCCTGTTTGGTATCCGGTAAATTCATCGCAGTAAATTCATCGCCGTAAATTCATCACGTGGTAAATTCATCGCGTGGTAAATTCATCGCAGGGTAAATTCATCGCGTGGTAAATTTACCGCGTGGTAAATTCATCGCATGGTAAATTCATCGCATGGTACATTATAAAATTAAATTGATAAATTTAAATAAACTCTTTGCAAATAATTACGCCGACCTTACTTTATTTTTCACTGGATTAGGGTAACTTGTTTGTACGAATCTGTGCTGTGAGATTATTTTAAATGATTGGATTTTTAGTAATAGAATGTCATAATTTTCAATTGTATATCATACAATTACTATAAAATATTTAATATGTGGGTAATTGCATTAATTAATTATTTTATTGTTATCATATTTTCTTTAATTTAAATTTATGTTAATTCTCAATTTACATATTTGGGTAGCTACTCATAGTTTAAAGAACAACATAACTGTAAATGCTACACCTCTTTGAAAATATGATCAACAAAGTATAACTACCTCAGTAAATGGTGACCAGGTTTTTCTAATTATTTAAGTGGTATTTCTTACAATTGATATTTTTAAAATTAATTTAGATGTATTTTTTCTGCAGTTGTAACGATAGACTATCATTTTTTAATACTAACGGGTTGCTTTAGCAACATATCCATATATTATTTCGTGGACCGACAATTGGGCCCCATGACAATTGGACCCCGAACGGTTGGTCCCCAAGACAATTGGGCCCAAAGACCAATATATTATTTGCCCTTTTTTTCAAAGTTTACTGTATTAACTTAATTAAAGACCATTGCTACTGTAATAACTAGGGATGTGACAATATGTATTTTGCATAAAAATATAGTCTTGAGCATAATTAAAATAAAGAATATACCTAATATGAAAAATATATTCTTGTTAGGAAAAATACATATATTTTTTAATAGAACATATTCATTTTAAACTACTTTGACTTTTTGTTATGAGATAATTCATGTTAGCAACAAATTTCCTAGTTACGGTACTACTTTATAGTGAACTCCTGCGTAGTGAATGAATTAGGATGTAGCCAATAGAAAATAAGAATGAAGCTATTTTAAATGAAGAGACAATATAAAATAAGAATGTGGGTATTTAAAGATAGCCGTGGCCCACCAAGACATGCTGAAATTATTGGGAAATACAAGTCTACTTGAAAGTTAATGTGAATTTGTTGAAACCTGTTCACTGCAGTCAGTGTTCAATATAGAAGAGTTTCATAAATTATTATTACAAAATGTATTCTCATAATCTCATTTTATCCCTACAACTGTTCAATTTAACTTAGTTCAATGTAACGAAAATCTTTCAAATTAACCAATTTTATTAACTAAATATTACTGTGCCCATTTTTTTGACGATTTACTCTACAAATTGGATCCACATGACAAGATTCAAGTTAATACGACTTATTTAAATACTTCAAAGATTTTCATTGCATTGAAACATGAGATTAGCATCCAAATGTGATTTAATGGGTTTCATAATATATACCTTATCAAGTATATATCAATCGAATTAAAAAATTATAAACATATTATTAGAGTTCTAATAGAAACATATTTCAAAGATAATATTGCCACTACCCTATGTAATAACAAAGTAACACTTCTTCATTGTGTCGTAAGCCCAATATTTTTCTGGGCTCAATTGTTTTGGTGCCCAATTATCGTGGGCCCAATTGTCCTGGTGCCCAATTGTCGGCAGGCCCAAATGTCGGGGCCCAATTGTCCTGTGCCCAATTGTCTGTGCACCATATTATTTGTAACGTTACAATGTCTTTTCTAAAAAAATAATCTATTATTTACCTCTCTATTATTTGTATTATCTACCTTCCTGTTATATGTCACCGATGATTTACTATATGCGATGAATTTACCTGCGATGAAATTACCATGCTATGAAATGCGATGAATTTACCGCGATGAATTTACTGCGATAAATTTACACTGATCCTATAAAATTTACCCAAATCAAACCAAGGCAATATAACTTACTTACATCTATAGTAATTGCCCTACACAGTATAAACTATGAGGTTGATTAAAAGAAAAATCCAAACATGAATGTTGTTGATTCAGATTCAAAAATTATTTCGATCGTATTTTTATAAAATATATCTGCGTGCTCATTTAATTTAACTTAAATGTTTTAGATTTAGTGATTATAGTGGAGGATATCAGGAGAATGGTTCTCTTTTAATTTTTCAAGTAAGTTTGGTAGGCGTACTTAATATCATTTTGCTACAATAATCTCGAAAGTATAAAAATATATCATGCTATATTGTACGCATATATAAACTTAAGAGAATGGATTTATTTTCGTTGGTTACCACAAAAAGAGTATATTTCATTTCATCCTAAAATAGAATCAAATTTCATATTTGTATTAGTATGAAAATATCGGTGACCGGTATATACCACCCCGGTATATTTCACCCCGGTATATTCCACCCCGGTAAATTCCACCCCACTTTTCAGGTTAGGTTTGGTTAGTTATTAATATTTGTCATTTATTAATACTATTTATAATACTAGGTAACTTGCATATTCACAGTATCAAATTAAACCTTTTGTTGACTAATCACAAGCTGTAAATTTTTCACTATACATGTAACAGATCAGCAGAAAGAAAGGTTGTGTGAACGCTCTTTATTGGTTGAGGTATTTAGATTTTCAATCTCAAACTTATTTTCTTCCCTATCGCAAACACAACAGTGATATTAATTGTAAGATGATGTGATGTCATATAGTACTTCTTGTTATATTTATTTCATTTTGAATTTGATATTTTAACTTCCTGTATGAGTGATGGCTTTTGACTGAAAGCTTTTTTTACGTTTTTGATTTGACCAGGATGTTTTCGATAGAGACGTGAGGATTATTGTACAGGGTTTTAAGACTGGAATGTTATTGCCTTTTTACATAAAGAGATTTTCATAATGGGGAATTTAGTCCTAGAATCCAAAACAGCAACTTATAAGCAAAGATTGAAAACATTGAGTGGGTTGTCTCTGCCAGTCGACCCCTTCCACACCTCATCCAACCATTGTTGTAAGAGCACATATGCAATTTCATGTTAAAAAGGAATTAATATTAAGTTGTTCGACACGTTAACTTTGAAATAAACTACTATATTAGGAATATTTTTAATTTTATGATAAAATTTAATTGACTTGAGCTACCTCTAAATATTATCCGAATGTCTCAGGATATCGTCCAAGTTATTTTTTCATCGGTACGAATTATTTAACAAATACCAACCTTAAAATAAGATCTTTGAATTTTTATTGTCACCCAAATGAGCATTATCACAGGGGTGGAATTTACCGTGGTGGAATATACCTGGGGTGGAATATACCGTTGCGGAATTTACTGGGGTGGAATATATATGCCTAGAACCGAAAATATCTGTACTAATATACTTTATAAATTAAAAGAAAGATTTCCTTTATGAAACTATATATAGTTGAAGATAAATAATTGTTTGTTTCGTTCAAATATTGGAGTATTTGCAGATCATTATGTTTAATTTTATGATTTTTTGGCAAGACAAGTGTTCAATATTATAATCTCATATTTAATTGGAACTAGCTATTTCATTTTCTAACTTGTGGTTATATAAGCAACATCTTATAGTTTGAAATAGTTTATAGAAGCGAGATTCTAAATGAATAATTTTAAATTACATTTTATAAAGTGCGGTGTGTTAGTGCTACACATTACAATTAGTCTGGAACTATTATTGTGCGTGATTCTATTAACTGTTGAAATATCCTTGTGAAGAGGTTATTAAAGCTATTATAAACTCTCACGATAAGAAAAACGTAAAACGAATAATTTGGAAGAAGAAAAATGAAGTTTAGATATGAAAGGATATTCGGTAAACTCCTAATTTAGTTGACCCTATCCAAGGGTCAACTAAACTAGGAAGCGGGCATATAAATCCTATATTATAGCGTTGAACGATAAAAAAAATAAGTTAAATTATTTTATGATATCATGACAGTTGTAAGATAACTATTATGATATTATGATTTTCACAATTGAAATTTAAATGAAAATAAAATAATATTTGAATGTAATATGTATCTATAATACCGATCAACTCTTCAAGAGAATATCTTATGATTGAAAAAAATATGATCTTTTGAATTATTTTCCATCCTTCAACTATTCAAGAAAATGTTTCAATTTAAAACAAAATACCAAATTTTGTAAATAAGAAGAGTCTTGTTAACGGATCCTTAATCTCAATAAATATATGTAAAATATAATTTAAATATTAACATCCCTTTATATTATATACCCACTTCCTAGTTTAGTTGATCCTACCCAAGGGTCAACTAAACTAGGAGTTTATCGGATATTCAACCAATTACTACATATAATTTATATGTTAAAATTGATTGTACTAACATGTAAGAAAAATTAAAATTCTTGTTTATAGCTAGTTAAATGCTAGAAAGTTACGTATTCTCGTATAGTTGTAGCAAAGATATTATATTACAATAAAGATACACTACTCTTGCAAATTTCTGTTTCAAATGTCTTTGTGCTGTCATCTGGATTTCTTATATCGGTAAATAAAATTGTGATGTAGAGAGGACAATAATTGAGGAATGTTATGTAAATGACATTATAATAACATTAATACTCTAAAATCATATTTAAGACAATTGAAGACCGTAAAATTATTAAATATATTTTTATTTATTGGCATTACTATATTGCAATTCTATTTACAGCTTTGAAATCCAGATGGCAGCACAAAGACCTTTTGAAACAGAAATTTATGAGAGTAGTGTATCTTATTGTAGCACAATATCTTTGATTGTAGTATTCTTTTATCACCAAAATCACAACTCAGACATATCATAATTGTTAATAATTAAGAACAAAACATGACTCGAAGTTATTATATAAAATCAATTCCATAAACAATTCATTTTCTATGAGTTAATTTAAAATAAACTATTTTGAGGGGTCGACTAAGCATAAATTGCGGTTTTTGTTGTTAGCATTAGCTGATGAAAACTTTGTGATGAAAGTTCAAAGTTGCAAACGAATTGAAATATTTAAATTCAACAATAGCTTAATTCTCACTCATTATAGATGAGTAATTAGCTGATCCTTTGTTTTATATTGAACATATAAAAATTTTATACAATGTGAAATATTTTTGGTAGTGTGGTTAGATACGAGTTATTGGAAGGTTTCTCAATTTTGGATACGTAGAACAGAACACAAAAATTATAACTTTAAATTGTTTAATCTTTGTATTATGACATAGATAAATTAATTCGTATTAGAATGCCGTAAAAATTCCATGGACTTGTCAATTATACATTTGAATATAAGATCAATATATGGTAAAGTAGATGAATTAGTTGCATTTCTGTCTTCGTTAGATTATCAATTTGACTTTATATGTTTATCTGAAACTTGGCTAAATTCCATTTCTGTTAGTATGATTCAGTTGGAAAATTATAAATTCTGTAGCATAGTGCGAGCGGACGGTAGGCGGGGAGTGGGCGTGGGTATTTTTGTACGTGACGTTATTGAATGTAAAATTTTAAAAGATTTATCATGTGCTCATAAACATTTGGAATCTATATTTATTGAATGTACTAAACAAAATAAAAAAATTGTTGTGGGTAATAATAGATAATATAGACCACCAGTTCAAATTGCAGATGTGTATTTTGAAAATATAAATGTAATTATAAACACGTTGCGAGTTTCCTCACGTAGAAAAACTTTCATATCTGGCGACTTTAACTTGAATTTGCTTAATTACATGAATGATAGTTGTACCCTAGAGTTTGTAAATTTAATGAATGTGGGTTCATTGTTGCCTGTAATAACAAAACTCACGAGAATTAGTGACTCAACAGGTACACAAACGTTGATTGATAATATTTTCCTTACTAATCCTGTAAGATATGTATCTGGTCAAATTGTAACTGACATTTCCGATCACTATCCTGTTTTCTTAATTTGCAAGGATATGTTTTGTAGTTCAATTGTTAGTAATTTGAGTAGTAGGAAAATTGAATACATATTGATTAACGAAGAAAAGTTTTGTTCCTTCCAGGTGGCCTTGAATAGCATTGATTTTTCATTTGTAGATTCCTGTAATGATGTAAATGAATGCCTAACTAGATTTAATGAGGTAGTAATGACTAATTATGACTTATGTTGTCCTATTCGATCGAAGGTAATTTCATACAAAGATTTTCTCAAACCATGGATTAATTCAGAAGTTAAAGAGGAAATTAGAAAGAGAAATAGGGCATTGAAGCTTTATAGACTAGGACTAATTGAAAGAGGTGTTTTTAATAGATTAAGATATAGAGTAACTAAACTAATTAGAGATCAACGAAAATTATATTTTGATAGAAAATTTAATGAAATCAAAAATGATATGAATAGAACTTGGTCTCTTATAAATACACTCATAAGACCTTCATATAGGGACGGACAAGGTAAAATTGAAAAGTTGGTCATATCTGGTGAAAGGATAGATAATGCAAATAGAATAGCTGATCAGTTAAATAATTACTTTGTTTCGGTTGGGAGGAATATTGCAGAATCATTCGTAAATGTACCAGATTACAGGAAATTATTTGGTAGGAAATTATAACCAATCTTTTTCTTCTCACCAGTTATTGATAGTGATGTTTGTAAGATTATTATGACCTTAAAAAATAAAAAATGTTCTGAAAAATTCATTACCTACATATGTTTTGAAAAAGATTTCTCATGTTGTTTCTCCTATTCTGACCGTAATAATTAATATATCTTTGTTTAGTGGTATATTCCCTGATATGCTTAAGGTGGCTAGGGTGGTTCCTCTATCAAAAGGTAATAAATAATAAGGTAAGCGTAAGTAATTATAGACCAATTTCGATATTGCATTTGTATTCCAAAATATTTGAAAAAATAGTTCATAGTCAGATGTACAATTACTTGGAATCTAAAAAAAATATCAAATGAAAATCAATTTGGTTTTAGAAAGAATGGAGGAACCACTCAGGCAATTTTGAACCATACTAGATACTTGTATGGTAGACTTGATGATAATAACGTCGTATTTTCTTTGTACTTAGATTTTAAGAAAACTTTTGACTCTGTAGATCATTGTATTTTGTTGAGTAAGTTGGAATTCTATGTCTTCAGAGGACTGGTTTTGATGAACAGGAACTTGCTTGACTTGATGAACAGGAAGCAGTTTGTATGCACTGGTGGTATTAATTCTGACATTCTTAATGTTACTCATTCAGTTCCCCAGGGCAGCAATTTGGGCCCTCTTTTGATTCTTATCTATATTAATGATTTGCCATCAAGTACAGACTTCTTTAATTTCATAATGTTTGCGGACGACTGTACATTGACGTGTAGTGAAACTAAAGATAATGTGAATGCCCTACCTGTTGTTATTAATGAATATTTAAATAGAGTGTATGATTGGTTATGTGCTAATAAGATTAAAATAAATAGTGAAAAAAACAAATATGTGATAAATTGTTATAGAGGTGAATATCTGTTTGACTCACCCATTTTGAATGGTGGGAGTGTGATTGGAAGAACGAATGATGTAAGGTTTTTAGGTGTTGTCTTGGATAGTAATTTGTCGTATAAATATCATGTTGATCATATTAGTATAAAGATATCTAAATGCATTGGAGTCTTGCGTAAAATTCATGATTTTGTTCCTATACCCATATTATATTCATTGTATTTTTCATTGATACACCCTTATATTACTTACACATTAGAAGCTTGGTTTAAGGCTAATCCACACCATCGCTCCGGTCACGCTCTGCTCTCGCTCCAGTCACGGTCAGGTCTCATCCTTGTGCATACACATGTTCGGTCCGGTCACGATCCTCTCTTGCTCCTGTCCGTTCCGTATCATCTGATTTTGCAGTGGTTATCATTGCACTTAATTGATAAACAGGATGATAGAAAACCAAAAGGACGAGATCCTGAGGTCATCCTATGCTAAAAGATAGGAAGTATGAAGGATATGTACTCGTTGTATCCTCATCTAATAGATGACAAAATTAAATTTTTCAGTTATTTTCGAATGACTGTTGGAACTTTTGAAAAAATCTGTCCAAAATTGAAAATGATTTTTTAGTAAAGGAACATGCCTCACTGAAAAATAATCACTCCTAAAGAAAGACTGGCTGTATATCTGAGCCTCTATTTTAAGAAATATGTATAATAGTCAAGAAAAAACACTGAAGTAATAAAACTAGACCGTGACTGGAGCGCTGTGATAGTTCACACCGGCAACGCTCCACTCACGCTCCAGCCAAAATATCTTCTGATTTAATTGTGACCGGAGCGTGACCTGACCGGCACTGCCAGTGTGAATGCTTTACGTGAAATACATTAAAGAATATTGAACCGGACCGTGACTGGAGCGTGACCGGAGCTATGGTGTGAATCAGCCCTTACTGCTCCTATGTACATTTCGGTGACAGGACAATAACCCCCCGTGCAAAAAACCCCCCGCGGTCAAAAAAACCCGTGGAATATACCCCCCGGACAAAAACCCCCGTACAATAAACCCCCCAGACAAATACCCCTCGGACAAGAACCCCCCAAGCAAAAAAACCCCGATGCAAAAAACCCCCAGTCGATGTAAATAGCATAATTCATTTTAATTAATTTTAATTATTTTTTTATTAATACAATTACTATATGCTATAAATATAAAGAGATATAGCGCACCTAAGGTTAGGTTAGCGGTCCGATTGGGAAGGTTGGGGGGGGGCTTGCCCCCCCCCCCCCTCCGGCCAGGTTTGATAGTGACAAAATGTATACTGTACTTATTTGTACTATAAAATAGGTAATTGGGTATACCTTATTTTGCAAAAAAAATTATATCGACCGGGGTTTTTTTGCACCGGGGGTTTTTTGCTTGGGAGGTTCTTGTCCGGGAGGTATTTGTCCGGGGGGTTTATTGTACGGGGGGTTTTTGTCCGGGGGGTATTTTGCACGGGGGGTTTTTGACCGCGGGGGGTTTTTTGCACGGGGGGTTATTGTCCTGGAATCGTACATTTCCAATGAAATTAAAATTTTGCAGAAGAGAGCTGTTAGACTTGTAAATAGGTTGCAGTAGGGAGATCATACTGTGGCAGTTTTTGGTAGTATGAAACTACTATCATTAGACAAACTTTTCTGTTATGCAGTTAGAACTTACTTATTCAAAACTCATTATATTTTAAACTATGATGCACAATTGTTAAAATCATTAAACAGTTTCAATGATGTACATAACCATTATACTAGATTTAACAATTACTATATTTTGCCACGTTTTAGAAAAGTTAAGTCTCAGTCATCAATTATGCTTGTTGGAGCTAAAACATAGAACGCTATACCTTTGAATATAAAAAAATAAATTTCTCTTAGAGTCTTCAAAAGGTGTTACAAGACTTATCTATTAAATTCATTGTGAGCTGTACATTCTGGTACCTTTATTATTCTTTGTTTCAAGTATTTTACATAATAATTTTTTTTTCAAATTACTATTAGGATGCCCTAGAAGCAACTGCTTTTCCGGGCCTGAGTGTTCCTTTCATTGATTTGTATTTTTTTGTTTTTGGCTGCTATACATCCCGAATAGCAGCTAACATTGTAAGGGAATATTTTGTGTAAAACACAATATACGCTAAGTTAAACCCTCAAAACCATTTTCTTTTAATCTAACTCACAATTATATAACTTCCAGTCATGTCTCACAATTATTTGAGCTTTTGTAAAAGTGAGGCATACAACTATACAGTAGTTTACAAGTTTAATTCACTTGTAGAATCGTAAAAAATTATGTCTGTCATCAAAATTTCCTGTTGCAGAAGCGAAGTGTATAAAGATTAGATGAATTTACCTAAATGTAATATTCTTAAATAATACCATTCTTTTGCAGAATTTATTTTACACAATCATGTTTAAGTATACAAAACTCTATAACGATGAGAATGAAAATGATTCGAAATTGCAGATCAAAAGTGTTAAAACAGGTATTATTCTTTATCTCTTCATTTTCTCCTATGAAATATGTTCCTAATTTATTAAAAATTGATATGCAGTTAGTTCAAAATTTTTGACATTCAATGAAATATATTGCTTACTTAATTATTTCGGCCTTGAAAGTCTTACAGCCAAATCATACTATAATGTATATTAAAAAATACTGAAATTGGATATTTGGACCTAAAGTGGAGCTGTTAATTATGATCTGAAGTCAAGAAACCATGACTACAATTGTCCCTAGGAAAGTTAAACGTAAACAAGCTACACTATACCTAGAGTGAATGAGCATGTGAGTTAATTGAATAGTTTGAATGTAATTAAAATATAGTTTCAAACTCTCTACACCTGCATTTAATGTCAAATATCTGTTAAAATAAATGTTATTTTGAAAAAAGATTGTCAACTGTTGCGTTATCTGCTGGTTTGTTTCAAACTAATTTATTTAAGTTGATAATATATTAACCCGAATGAGTTTAACGTGTAAATTCTAAGCACATCCTTTTTAAATTACTTTATATCTTGCATGTCATTCCTTTAAAATTATTGGCCTTTTGTTCCTTCATAAATAACAAATATATTAAAAAATATTCACGTGTCGGGATAAATCAACGTAAATCACGTAAATTAGGAAATTAATTGTAATGTGGTGACATTTGGCAATGTAGAAATACATCTTGTAGCGGCGAAACACACTACAGTCCACGTTTTCTTGGAAAACACACACTTGCGCGAGCAATGATTGGGTCACATTCCACCCAATCACAGCTCTTCTCTCTCAGTTTCCAATGTCTTATGTACCTATATATTTATTTATCCTTATATGTTCAATATTTTTACTTAAAATTTGGAACACATTAGTTTAGTAAATATACTAACAATTTGAAAAAAAAACAGAACCGTAAGTTTATAAATAAGACATTTTTTTTTCAAACATATAGTCAAACCTTCCGATACACTCTGATAGCAAACTCATTATAGGTTTAAAAATTTTGCATTGGACTAGCAGACCCAAACGTCCACGAACTTGCGTCTTATGGTGCCAAGTTATTTTGTTGGGGCGATGGTGTACTTTGCTGGAGCGAAAAACTACCGCTCATAATATTTTGTGCAGTTCTAAACTTTCGGAGCGGTAGGAATGAACATAAGCGGTGGTTAGGAGTTAACTTCTGGTGAACGGTAACAAACGGCGATGATATTTTCTCCTCGCTTCAGCAAAGTTTCTCTCCGGTGTGATCGGGCCTTCAAATGATAGACTTCAACTATCAAACTCTATCGAAAATCTATTAGAATTTTGATACATTTCATCCCTTCAGTGGATGAAAAGCAGTATGCCGTTATACCAACTTTACACCCACGCCGAGCCATAGCCCATACTTTTAGAACACCACTCTATTAACGCATGCGGCACCACCCTTTTGTTCCACCTCTCATCAACGCGTTGTCGATATTCAGTCCATTCTCCCTCCTTTCAATGAACGCTCGAACAAAGTTCGGGCAGTGTGGCCGGACTTTCAGCGGCGGTACTGTTTATCTTGTCAATTTGTTTACAACTATAATAACATATAACAATTTCCCTGTCAATATTTTGAATTAACTAGTTAGTTGATCATCTTAGGGTTAAACTTTCATCACAGTCACAAACACTGCTTGATAATAGGCTTATGTAGCCTAGTACTTTAACCACAGTTCATAGAATAGGGACTATAAACTGTGACTCTAATTCTAAAACAAATTTTCTTTCATTATAACTAATAGAAAATGAGATACATAATCAAGGAGTGACAATTATAAATTTCTTGTTACTCTACTTCGCTTTAGTTACCGTTTGGTAATTAAACTGAGTTGTGATTTGGTAGTGTTTTTTCACTTATTCCTTATCTCATTTCAGATATGTGGTCATGTCAAAACACTTTCACATTGCTTGGCTTCTTAGGAATAACTCTGGGGTATGCAATGCGAGGGACTCTCTCAGTGACGATAGTGGCAATTGCTAAGCAACCCGATCTGCTTGAAGATAAAAATCTTAATGACTACTTCAGTTGTCAATATGAAGAGATTGCAAACAACACCTTGGAGAAAATGGTGATTCCTAAATTATAATATAAGTCTAGGCTGTTTTTTCAAAAACGAATTGGCCGAAACCAAATTTTCCGAAAACTAATTCGTCGAAACGGATTTTCCGAATACGTGTTTGCGGAATCCCAAATTTGCCGAAAACCAATTTTCGGATTTGCCGACGGACAAAATTTCCGAATGACACATTTATCGAAAATAAAATTTAATGTATTTTAAAAAACATTCTGTGGAACTTTGTAGTTCTCATCATTATATTTTATGCATAAAAAAATCATTTCTTATATGAATATGACATTGCTATTACTTTATATTGTTATTGCTTTATACAAATAAAAGGTTGATAGAAATCAATGTTTTTAACTGAAACAAATTTATTCATGCAATTGACACAATCGTTGAAGCCAGAGGTATATTGGGAAGATATAAACATAACTAATAATTATGTTATTCATTACTAACAATTTAAAATTTTAAACGCAATAATTAGAATAAGAATAAACATAAATATGACACCCACAACACACTTTCTGTATGGAATACTATTGAACTGAATAAAAAATAAGAATCCCGTGCGTGCTTTATATGGCGTATTTACACAAAGAATTTTAGTTTAAGTAATCATACAAAGTTGTTAAGATGTAGTTTGTTTAACTCGCCGTGATATATATCATCCCAGCATTACAACAAATCACTATGAATAGATGATTCACAAATAATTGAATATGAAAAACACGTTATAGTCCATTGCACCCTATTATTTCTTGCCTATTTTATGTTGCAGATAGATATCATTGTCATATTACACCAGTTATAATTAAAGAAAGGTGATACACGAATAGGTTTTATATCACTATTTAGCTTCACTCGAAAAAGTAATGCCTTCATGAAAAGATTCAAGCTGTTCTGCGAACTTTAATATTTTTAAGAACCGTTTTGAGCGAGCAAGTGCGAACCCTTGAATTCCGTACATTCTACATAATTTATTATATAATTTATAGTAGCTACAGGGTATTTTTTTTTATTTGTCACTATTCTAAACTAGAACAACTTCGCATCAAATTGCCCGATTTGGACAAAGTTAGTCTCGATAGACACTACGTTATTTGGGGATAATAATATAAACAAATACGTTTATCTATTTTAAATTTCAAAATGACCCCCATCAAATTCAACAACTGAATTAAAACGTTTCACAAAGTTAACCAAGGCTACCAAGATCATTTCTTGGGAAACCTCATTAAACGCCATGGTACTGGAGGCTTTCAGCCGATTCATTCAAAATTTCACGGTTCTGTTCATAGACGAGTCCTTTGATAAAATCCCAGATGGAAAAAGAACACCAGAATCAAGTCAGGTGAGCGAGGTGGCCGGTGATGTTAAGGTCTTCAGCACCACCTTGTACAACAATTCACCTGCCCAAGAATTTTTTATTTAGCTATGTTCTGACGATGCTTTGCCAGTGAAGGGTATAAAAATAACCTCCGATACATTAGGGAAACGAAGAAGCTCTGGAAAGAATTTTTCCTTCGACATATTCAAATAGGAGTTACCATCAATATTTTCATCAAAAATAATGAGCCAATAACACCAGCATTTCCTATCTCAGCTCAAAACATCGTTTTCGGAGTGTGCAACGATTTTTCAATTAGCCTATGGGGATTATTCATAGACCAATGGGAAGAATTGTAGTCATCAATTCCTCCATCGAATTGAAGGACTACTTCATCGGAAAACAAGAGGAGTTGGTCGAAGTTGGCTTTAAATTCTTTAGAAAACATCTTCATAAACTTTAGGAGTCAATTTGCACCCTGCACACTTGAAAAATAATATTACGGTTTCAAACGTAGGGGAAAATGGTCATCAATGGGACACTGGGAACAATGGGACATGCCCAATAACTTTTTTATGTGAGGATAATTTTTAACAACTTCTTAGTGGTAAATTAGGCACACTTCAGTGCATTCACTCGCATTGCATTCAGCGGTTGGGAAAAAATGTTTTAGAGGTGGGAAAACTAAATTTTTCGCCCTTTGTTTCAATTGTTATAAATTTGTTACGGCATTTTTCCATAATATTAAATAATATGTAAAATATGATCATATGAAAGGGTTGCCTTTATACTTTAGTAGTTGTATCACTATGCTCATATGTTTTCAAAATGGCGTTATGTGACCATTGTGACAGCAAATTTGGTGAACAATGGCACAGTGACATATTGTCAACCAAACTGTCTAGTTATTCCAAATGAATCAATAAATATCTATGTTTGATACAATAACATGAACTGTAGCTTCAGGGCTTCATGTAGTAACAGAACTTACAGCTGAAGCGGGACTTTCGACCAAGTTCATGGGCTTTAGCAATCTGAGATCATCACAAAGCACAGCATATAAAACAAATTTCTCATAATAAAAGAAAAGACGCAGCATGATTGAACCGGATACACCAGAGAAAGAAGAGCTTATTGGCGGTGCCACAGAAAAGATAAAGCCTTCGAAATCACTTCATAAACTTTAGAGTATCCATAGATGGCCTGTAAACTCTTGTTCTTGGTCTGGTACAGAACTCTTAATTTAACTGATCCATTCGTCTGAAGAAGTGAACTTGATGAACTTAAACCTGTAAGGAAAACGTTGGAAATGAAGGTTTATGTTCTTGAAGAGTTCGATGAGACTTCTTAAACGCATTCTGTTGGTGTAATTTACTAAGCCAAAGGATGAAAAAAAATGAAAAATATTGATGTAAGGCGAAGATTCAAGTGCAATGAGTCTCATTTTTCAAATGTTCCTGACATGGAATCGGTAAAGCTAGAGGTCATTAAACTGATATTGTATGAACCAACTAAGTGTGGGACAACATAAAGAGATAATTCGAACCATTGTTAACCAAATTTTCTGTCCCAATGATCACCATGACGCCATTTGAAAACATATGGGTATAGCGGCTCAACTACAAAAGTATAAAGGCAATCCTTTCATATGATCGTATTTTACATATTACTTAATATTATGTAAAAATGCCGTAATCATTATATGTTAAATTAACAGATTTATAACAATTGAGACGAAGTATGAAAAATTTAGTTTTCCAACCTCTAAAACACGTTTTCGCTTTTACACAGAAATGACTGCACCCCAACCGCTGAATGCAATGCGAGTAAATGCACTGAAGTATTCCTAGTTTACCGCTAAGATTTTGTTGAAAAAACCCTCAAATAAAACAGTTGTTCCCAGTGTCCCATTGATGACCATCCTCCCCTATTTAAAAAAGCGGAAACATTTTTTGTGGCCCATACTGTATATGAAAACTAGTAGTAAGAAATACTTAATTAGGTAATTGGATTCTTTATATGGATCCATTATCTTGGAATCAGCTTTTTTATTGTTTTGAATATGTCAGATATAGTTAGGCTATCGGGCATTCGGGCTTTTTCTTTGCTTGAAATTCAGAGGGGTAGTAGAAAGAACGGGAAAAAAATCTTAAATTACATATTATAATAAAACTACAGAACCAAATTTGAAATGGTTTGCAATTTTATAATCAGTAACCTTAGTTCTAATGAATAGAGAAATAAAAAAAATAGAGTGGAGGGGACATTTAAACTCAGCGTTGTATGAATTTTCAGGTTAGGTTTCTATCATCTATAGAAAAAGTCTTAAGTTATTTAAGTTTAGAATCGAGACAAAGCACTCTGTATCTAAGCATATCTTTTTATTGCAGGAAACAGTATTCACCATGTCAAGGACAGAGAGAGGCTTAGCTCTAGCAGGGTCCATAATAGGATTAGTGTTTTCAAATCTTTTGGGAGGAATAGCTGCTGGAAGATATGGAGGAAAACTTGTGGTTGGCGTTGGAATAATCCTCAGCTCTATTTTGACGATTACCGCTCCACTAGTTATTCGTTTTTCGCTACCACTTTTCATTTTTGCAAGATTCCTCATGGGAATTTCTGAAGTAAATTCATCATAATGTAAACCTCAATAATCATTAATGCATTTTTTTTATGCGATCTTGATTCCAAAATTCCCACCGAAACGAGATTACGCTATTCTAAGATTCTTTCTAGTTTTGGGCGAATGTAAGACTGTTTAACCACTGTGGATCATCTGGTTTCAGGTAGTCTTATTCCAAAAACTATACCAGAAAATAAAGAATTACAAAAACTAGATACAGTGATAACTATGCTAATTTCTTTTAAATGATAGTTTTATTGAAAAATAGAATTTATAATACTAATTTAATGAAAGTTAATTTACATCTTACTTCTAAATTGTAGAGCTATCGCAAAATATCAAAGTTATCGCTTCACTTTCTCTTTTAAAGAAAACCACTAATGAGAGTTTTATACCAGAACAAGCTAGCCTGTAACGTAACTCTGGTCTACTACAAGAATTTGCTAAATAAAATTAGGAATATTTCAATCAATAATCGATTAATGTGGCTGTAATTCACATCATTTGTTTCAGGGTATAATTTTACCAGGAGTATATCAAATAATTGGCTCCTGGGCTCTTCCTGAAGAAAGAACACGCGTTGTTGGTGCAATTGGCTCAGGTAAAACAATTTTATTTTTTCATAACATCAATATTTATAATTATACGATTTTTCTATTTATGAACATATATTTATATTTAATCTTCACAAACTCTGATGATCTAAACAATATAGGTAAAAGCTAAACATACTTTAGTATCACTTTTCAACCCGATGATTAAAGAATATCAGCTGTAGCAAGAAAGTTACCAATGGAAATTACATAATCACTGAATGTTAACAGAATATTGATTTAGCAACACTTATGAGGGCTCGAAGAGACTAATTAACGTTCACAGCATACCTTGATTGTCCTTACAATATTTCAATTCTATTTCTCGCTTTCGAAACAAGAAGCACCACAATGCACTTTTAAGATAGAAATTATCGAGAATAGTGTATGTTATTCTAGTATAACATCTTTGATAATACTGTTACAAATTCCTAGTTTTTTTATCTAATGTGCATGTTTCCAAATAAAAGTAAGACACTCGGATAGACAATTCATCCGTGTTGAATATTTAACTATAAATGTATATGTTGCAAAATTGATTCCTGAGCTTATTGAGTTATTTTTAAGCTACCTTTTCATATAAACATATAGTAATGTAATGACATTATTGCATTGAATTTATAAATTAGTTGTTCGGCGAATTTCTTATTACTTGATACCATTTTAGTTAGATAATTTTATCAAATTACTCATTAGGTTTTTTTTTCATTTTTCTTTTGATTAGTTGAAAGTCTCAAGAAAACTGATGCACTGGGTAGTGGGTAGGTCACAACCTAAGCTTCAGTTTCTTGTTAGATACCTAGGTAGCAACTTATTTATAGGGAACTAGATAGGTTGGCATTTCTAATACCCATGATTATTCATGATATCTCAAAATAACTACCATCTACAACAGGGGTGGGCACACATTGTGTTTTTCAGTGCCGAAAGATGGAATCTCAGTGCCAATTTTCTTTTCGTTTTTAAATTGCAGGGGATACTGAATAGTTATATAATGAGGTGGTAGATTTAATTGTACAACGGTACATATTTTGCACATAAACGTTGGTAGTAGATTTATCATTTGCATTAAAAATAATTAATAAATGATATATAATAATTTTTTTCTTCATGTGAAAATTATTCACAATAAAAACAAAATGAGCTATCTAGCATAAGTAATAATAAGTAACTCACAAATTCACAGGATAAATTACTATGGCAACCTAACTTGTTAAAAAAGGGAATTAAAAATGATTGCACAAATTTTAACCACAGTGTTTGAATGTCCCTTGACAAGCGTATAAAAGATATAAAATTAACTTATCTAGATAAAAAGAAGCAGAGGTAAATAAATTAAACACCGGCAATATTGTAACAATGAACAAAAAATGCTTTAATAACGGATAAGATTTACTATCAAAATAGGTATCAAGGTCATTACAAAATATACTGTTCTTTAATTAGTTGATCATCCTCTTTTATATTATCCTTGCAATTTATAGAGCAGTCACGGCTAAAATTTCTAAATTTTCTGTGGAAGAAAATATAGCACTTTTTCCCTGGTGGGCACGAATGTTGCCCTGAGGGCCAAAATAGCACTGAGTGCTGCATTTACCCAACCCTTGATCTACAATAACATACAACATGTGTTTTGCAAAAAGCATCGTAGACAAATGTATCGCAGAATCGCGAACGCAGACAATCCAGTTTACTATCCACATTGCACTGGTTTTGACACAAACAGAAGTGAAAATATCCGTGTTTTTTGACAAAAGCTTTCAAAGCTGAACGGGTCTTTTGACATGCTTTCTAAAAAATACAACCCCATCTTTGTAACCCTCGTGTTTGTAATATTCATGTTTTTTTACACTTTTAAGTATCCTCATTGCCAGTTTGTTCTTCCACCATTAGTTTCAAAAAACAAATTATTAGAATTTGATTTCATTTCAATTCCTATAAGTATTCCAGGTGGAACTTCATTTCTTCAAGAATGTTTATCTAATCGACGGGATGATTTTCCACTTGAGTACATAAACTACCTTCATATAGTTGATGAGTTAAGCGCACAAAATAAGGTGTTGACTTCAAGTCATGATGCAAAGGTCCCCTTTGGCATAGACGTTCTTTAGGGTCTTAGAAAACATTTTATCCAAAGACACAATTGAGATCAACTTTGTATTCGAAATATACGCGTTTTTCAAAATGGCCGCCGGCCATACACTAAAACCCATATCTTGGCTTCTAGGAAAGCTGTAATGGCAAAATTACTATCAAATGATACATTTTTGGGGTCAAGGAACCCATTAAAACTATTTTTAAAGCTCAATACACAATACTTGTCTCCTTACTATGAAATTTGAGGGTAAAATAAACAAATTTAGTTAAAATTCATAATGTAATTACTTATTTTTTATCTCCTACTCATAGTATATTTTTTTCAAATGAGTTATAAATTAGTATTCATATGATTCTTGAGTAATGAAATATTTGTAAAAATTCAAAATGGCTGCCCATTGCCAAATTATGTCGTTCTTTGGACACACTTAAACCACAGTCAACTCTATCTAGGATTAATTAGAAAGTACATGAACCCAGAAGACTATTCAATTTTATCAAATCCAGGGGGAAATGAAAATGTTTTTTTATATGGATGCAAGTGTTGAGTATCTTGATTGAAAATTATAGTGTCAAAGGGCAGAGAGATGAGGTAGCTCAACTCCATGTCATCGTTGGTTGCCTTCTCTTTCTTGTCATAAGCCTTGTTCATGAGCACACAGAGAGAAGATGCAGACACCTGATGCATGTATGGCGCCACTGATTGTGGCGCCATCTACCGTTAGCATTTGGCAAGAAATTATTTATATATAAAATGATATATTTCCATTATTAGATTTTATTGAACATTGTACTTTTATGCGATATACTTTATATATTGCTTATCTTTATATAAGCAATAGTTTGACATTAAAATTGTTAAAACAAAAATATGACTGTATTGCCCCTTTAAGGATGAATTTTCTTGTTGGCGAGAGGATGATCAGCAACCATAACTAGTGTCTGACTTGAAATTAGGTAGTTCATTGCTTGGTGGAGGACCTTCTTTGCATCCCAAGACATTCTGGGGCTTGTAGGGGACTCTGTGAACAATGACAACAGATTTAGCTGGGTCGCATGATACAGGATATGTTCTACTTGCATGATATACATCCCATGATATCCAATCTTCAGCTTCAAAATCCTCTTCTACTAGAAGGTTTTTAACTCTCTCTCCAACCACTCATTAATGATTGGATGGGAAGCTGGATAAGGCTGACTGTTGGTACAAGACATCATCCGTTGGGAGTGAAACATCCAGATCAATTGTTTTATAGCTGGCTGGCAGTAATTTCAAATGCTTTTTTCCATCTCAGCTGGATCTAAGATGACTATGAGATTATAAGTTTGTGGAAAATCTGGAATGAAGTGTTGATGAATTTTTTCGTGGAGCGCTGATGTTGCAGTTGTTGATCAATGTTATCAAATCAAATAGTGGTGAAAACGCCTTTGAATATTTTCGGACGGTTATATGACACACATATTCCTCGTTGATGCATTGCTTGCACCAGAGATGTTCTGCCAGATTGGAGGTGGAATTTCATTGTTAGATATAGCGAAGATGGAGTTTCCTATCTCGGATATCACGTGGAACACTGTCACGTTTGTTGGATCTGCATTTTACAGAGTTGAATATTATTTGCAGCCCAATAGATATTGCAAACTGTGATTTATCAGGTCCAGGCAGTGGCTGATCAATATCTGATCGATCAAGTATCGTGTGTAGGAATGATTTCAGCATGGAAGAGATTGAATCAGCTTCAGAAAATGCTGAGAATTTACCCGTAAAAGCTTGCTTCATGGGTAGATACTCTCAACGGAGAATTTTGGCTGCTTTGAGGATGATAGAGAAATCAGTGGAGGTGATGGCTTTCATGCCATCAACAGCTTTGCATAAGTCGTCATCAAAAACCAGGGACCATCAAAAATCAGGCGTTCAATATCCTCAGTACGAAGGCGTGTGTTGTTGCATTATCTTTAATTAAAGCCCAAACCAGCAATGCGCTTTTCATATAGTGCTTTCAATTCAGTCATTGCCAGTGATTCTATTGAGCCACGGTAATCTTTAATAGACTTAAGCATCTCATTAAGAACATAACCTTGTTTTTTGATTTTCGAATTATTTTTCAAAATATTGAATTTTGAAGAAAAAAAAACGAAAAAATTGATATTTCGAAAACCAATTCGAAAATATACAAACAAGGTCCCATAGCCGTAGAGAATTCCGTGGAGAATCGAATGCAGAAATCCCAAATGCCGTAGCTTCAAAATTGTATAAGCCTTAGTTTGTTTTGGAAACGGTTCGAAATTCGTTTGAAATTCGAATAACTCGTTTTCTATGGTTCTAATCGAAAAAATGCCATGAACAAAAACGATAGAGAATTCAATTTTATATTAGGGTACTAAGTTTCAGAACCGTAGCTTCATTAATAAGAAAATTCAAAAAACCAGGTACGGTCCCCTTAAACTTTTGTATTAATTTGTCATATTTGATCACCAATGGTCAATTGGTCTTGGTAAGGAGAAAAGTTTTGCGTTTTAAGCTTTGAAAACTCTTTTAATGGGTTCCTTTAACCCAAAAATGTATCAATTGATAATAAATTTGGTCATTAAACAGCTTTCCTAGAAGCAAAGATATGGGTTCTAGTTTATGGCCAGCGACCATTTTGAAAAACGCGTATATTTCGAATACAAAGGGAGATCTCACTTGTGTCTTTGGATAAAATGTTTTCTATGACCCTAAAGAACATCTATGCCAAAGAACCTTTGCATCATGACTTGAAGTCAAAAGTCACTTAACCCTTCAACTAATAGGTATGTTAGTGTTAGTTTCACCCAATCTGAACTTGTTGGTTCAAGCTTCCCCTGAAACTATGCACACAATATCTTCACCATATCCAAAACACCCCTTTTCGAAGACATTTTTCACTGTAAATTAATGTAAATTACACATTTGCATTTGAAGATTTTTTTAGCTGAGTTAAATTGAAAAGATAAAAGGACAATTCAATATTTCGCGCTCGTATTTTTCATTTAAATTTCTCATAATCCAGGATCGTATATTGGACTGACGACAGTTCTCTTTCTAAGTGGGATACTGACTGAAAGTTCGTTCCTGGGTGGATGGCCGTCTGTATTCTACTTATTTGGTGGCTTGGGATTAATATGGGCTATATTTTGGTTTGCTTTTGTTTATGAAAAACCCGAAATTCATCCAAGAATATCTGATTGGGAGTTACAAAAACTACGGTATTGTTCGCAAACCAATATAAACTTCCCAAGGTGAGAAAAACTATTTTTCTCTTTTATTAATTAGAAATTTCATAACGTCTGTCATGAATTTTCATATTATACTCCAGATATTTTGGTAAAGTAACATCATCATTGCTAAGATCTCTAATTTTTCAATAGTTAGGTATCAAACAATTGGTTTACTTTGACATATATAATGAGTTTGACGAAAATCATTCAAATTTATATTCAACATTTAATAATTAATTGTACTATTGCTAATAGTATGAACATTGATAATTCATAAAAATAAGTTACCGTTGAAAGCATATTTTATCTGTTATTAACATTTTCTAATTCCCTACTTGCAGTGCATCACTTTCATTGGCATTTTTAAAAGTAAACCTTTTTGGAGTTGTTTTGATGCAATGTGGACTCAACTTCTGCTTCAATATTCTTCTCACTGAACTACCATCGTATTTTGCAGAAATTCACCACATGGAAATAACTAAGGTGAAAAGTGTTGTTCTTGTATGGACAGTCCAAAAACAATCGGTCATGGAATTATATTTCACTAAATTAATGATTCGTTGGTGACCAATGATTAACATTTAAATAAAGTGCAGCGATGAAAGAATTAAAGTATCAACGACTAACAGAAAGATAGTCTTATTAACTAATATGAAATTATATTATAATTCTCAAAGGACTCGTAACAAAGACTGGTCATCTACTCTCTCGCGTATAGTTTTAGCGCTCTTTTGACAGCCTACCAGTATTGTGACTAAATTCAGTTTTGATTTTCTTCAAAGTTCTCGATGTGCTAGATTAAGTGTTGGTAATTCATGGTGAAATGCTTCCCACTGGTTTGAATATTACAATTTAAATTTAGATTGAATAACTTCTCTATTCATTTAACTGTGAGTGATATAAGGTACACAACTGACAACTCGCCAAATTTCTGTTTCGGAACTGTTTTTGTTGCCATCTAGGTTTGATAGCTGTAAATAGAATTGTAATGTAGTAAGAGAGAAAATGGAGGTAATTCGTTTATGTGTTGTGATCACCTCTGTATCACATAGTAAGCTACCTATTTTAATTGATGATTAATTAATTAAAATTCAATATTGACTTTCTTTTAATTCATAATGGCTAATTATTCACTTTCCATTTTCCAGATTCTGTTATTTGACTTCCATTATTTATATAAATATGTTATGATACAACTTGTAAAACTTGTATTATATAGTATGCGTAGTACATAGGTAGTGTACTATCGTAGCCGACTGTACGTAGTGTGGTAGGCAGTACAAAAGGCACGCACACCATCCTTACACCCCCCTTGAGTGTGTAGTCCTAACGCCTGTGCGGGTGATAACTTCCCTCTACCCTCATTATTAACCCTTGCTCTCGAGACAATCGGACGTCCTTTCCCTTGTTTCTTTCTTCCATCTAATAACTTTATTGGTGAAGTGATTATCATGACCAATTATAGATCACGTAAATTAAAGCCACACGGTATTAATCACACATTCATCGACGACAATCAAAAGTTGAGTAAATAACCAACGTGATAATAATTGAGCTGAGAGTTATAGTTCTATGTAATTAAATAGGTCTAATCAGCCATTGTCATTTATTTACTTAGAAGCTGGATTCTTAGTTTAGTATTAAGGTTTATAATTGTTTCGGTAGAAACCCATTTTCAATTATATATTTTCTCTCAATTCAATGCTTACATAAGTTAAGAG